>OX451740.1:384852009-385054509 GCA_948472305.1 Vicia faba
ATGGGAATAGAAACAAATTAGATGTAACAGTATGATGCAGAATGCCAGGAAGAGGGTAAAAAATATTCAAATCTACAGCCTGTAACGAAAAACAAAAGGAGGCAGTGGTTATAACATTGGGATCACTTCAAAAAACACAATATCAATCAATCTCCAAGCCTTGAAAAACTTAGAGAAAAAACTGCTGTCAAGAAAAATATACAAACCAGTTCAAAACCTGCATCACCATTTTCAAACACCATAGCATACTGCTAAACCACATAACCATACCAAACCTTCATGGCTTAAAACCAAAACACCATAGCATACTGCTAAACCATTAACCATTAACCTATTACTGCATAATACCATAAACCTGCCTACTGACCATCAAACCACCATGGCCTAAGCACACAATCAACACAAAATACAACCTGCATAGAACCAAAACCAAGAGGTCCAAAACCATTCAAAAAACCTCACCAAAATTGATTGAGCCCTCAAGCCAATATCACCATCACCGTTTCAAAACCATATACCAAAAAAAACCATAAACACATGGCCTAAACCTTTCTACTGCGTAAACCTGCGTTGTCAAAACCAGAACCTGCTAACTGCATCATAAAAAACCATAGCCTGCTGCATTTCTAAAACCAGTAGAACCATAAACCAGCAAAGTATAAACCAATGACCATTGTCCAAACCCACAAAAAGCCTCAGACATATGTCATCATAGGCATCACAGGCTAGCAAAAAGCGACAGTAGCGAGAAGAAGAAAGAGTAGTCCAACATCATCACAGTGGAGAAGAAGATAGGAAAACGTTCAAGGCAATAATACCAAGGCAAAAGAAGAAGAGAAGATACAAAGTACCGGCCACCGAAGCGAGCCCGTGACACGCCTCTTTTCCTCGCCGCCTGGCCTCCTAGCTCGTTCAATCGTCTTCCTCCGTCTCCGCCTCTAGGTAACAATTTCCTTTCCCCTTCTCATTTCCATAAAACCTCCAACAAACAATAATAAGAATCAGAATCAACATAACCATAATCAACGCATGCAACTATAACAAAACCAGTAAAGTCTCAAAAACGTTTTACCGTAAAATCCGTCGCCCCCTTTTCGCGTGGCTGGAGGGAAGAAGACATTGGAAGCTGGTGGCCATGGCAAAGAACTTAGAACGAACTCAGGGACTCAGAGGCAAATTAGAAACGAGCAACGCGAAGAAGATGAAGACGAAAGCATGAAGAAGAAGAGCGGCGCCATACCAAACCCTAAGCCATGTCCCAAAGCTAAACACACGTTTAACCCTAAAGCAAAATTAGGAGAATGGACCTTGCTTCCCTAAACCCAACGTTTTTTTTGTGCTGCACCCCCCGTTTTCAATTCTGTTTGGGCCTCTAAATCTGTAGCCCATATATTTTTACTTGTCCTTTTTCTTTGAACACACTTTTTCTTTTTACTTTCTTTTAATCTTTTTAGAATTGTTATCATATTAGTTAATTAGTAAGTGTAATAAAAAACCAAAAAAAACAAGAGATATATTTAACTAGGTAAATTTTATTTAGTTTGATCTTTTAGTCTAAACCTTGGAATTAATTTAGAAGTTTCAATATTATTTCATTAGGTTAAATTAATAACTTTTAATTTAATTTAGAACTTCTTAATTTTTTTTTTAATAAGTACTTTATTTTCATATACATAAAAAATAGGATTTAAGAATATAAACACTTTATTTTTCCTAATTAATTCTCCTCTTATATCGTTATTAAATAAAACTCTAAAAAACGTACAAAAATAGAAAACTAAAAAATATTTTGTCTTCGTTAATTAATTCCCTTGCTTTTGTCCATATTAAAAAATGCGTAAAAAATGAAAACTATTAGAAATACTTTCTTCTCATTAATATTAAACAAAAATTATCTAGAAATACATATTTACATCATTTAGTCTATCATTTAACTATTGTTATTTAATCATTATCCGCATAATATTTTGTCTGTTTATTTATTCCATATTTATTTGTTTATTCCGTTTATGTTTAAATCCAAAGGAAAAAAACGATAAATTTGTTGACTTCATGTCCTCAAGCCTAATTGCGCGAACTTTCGCATTTCATTAAAACTTAGGATAATTTTTTTTCAAGTATTCAATCTTTTCAAAATTTATGCCCCTTTAAGCAAAAACTTCGACGTTAGGTTGTCGCATTCCAAAAACCCGTCCGTATCCCTTTTCGGCCAAAACGATTTATTTTCAATCAAGCAATCAATTTTTAAATAAACAGATATTTCAAAAGGTTCCTATAGAGTACTATAGATGCATTGGGTGTTAATACCTTCCCATTGTATAACCAACCCCCGAACCATAAGATCTCTTTTCAAAAACGCTTTGTATTTTTCAGTATTATTTACATTGCATATTTAGGGTTTTATTTCGCTCTTTTCCCTTTTCCTTTGGAAACAATAAAGCGCGGTGGCGACTCTTGCTTTTGTGAGACGAATTAATCAATAATTCGATCTCCGATCTACCCCGCTACATTTTTTATCGCTACATTTTCCTCTCGTGGAAAATGCTCAAAGGTAACTTCTTCAAAGTGTGGAATTAGTGTCAACACATGCTCTTTGTAAAATATGAGATTAGGATGCTTCGTGTCCCATTCTCCTTTGATTTGGCTGATTACTAAGGCCGAGTCTCCAAATACACTCAAGAGTTTGATCCTCAAGTCGATAGCAGATTTGAGACCCATAATGCATGCTTCATATTCATCTATATTGTTGGTACAATTGAAACATAGACTTGCAGTAAAATGAGTATGATAGCCTTCGGGAGATATAATCACAACACCGATGTCATTGCCAATTGAGTTGAAAGCTTCGTCAAAAACCATAGTCCATCGAGATCCTTTTTCAGGTCCTTCATTCGGTCCAGGTTCTTCACAATCAGTTACTAACATGATGTTCTCATCCGGGAACTCAAAATCCATGGATTGGTAGTCGTCCACAGCCTGTGAGCCAAATGATCAGCTAATACACTCCCCTTAATTGCTTTATGGGTTGTTTACTGAATGTCGTATTTGGTCAGAATCATTTGCCATCTTGCTATTATCTCGGAGAGAGCGGGCTTCTCAAAGATGTATTTGATAGGATCCATTTTAGATATCAATAAGGTAGTGTGAGTCAACATATATTGTCTTAGTCGGCGAGCAGCCCATGCCAAAGCGCAACAAGTTTTCTTGAGCAGTGAGTATCTTGTTTCACAGTCGGTAAACTTTTTTCTAAGGTAGTATATTGCACGCTCTTTTTGACCAGACTCATCATGTTGCCCCAACACACACCACATTGAATTCTCTAATACTGCCAAGTACATGATCAGAGGTCTTCCTTCAACCGGCGACATCAATATTGGAGGCTCTTGAAGATATTCCTTGATTTTGTCAAAGGCGTTCTGGAAACCGTCATTACACTTCACTGTTTGATCTTTCTTCAGTAATTTGAAGATTGGCTCACAAGTAGTGGTAAGATGGGAAATGAATCTGGAAATGTAGTTTAGACGTCCCAAGAATCCCCTAACCTCCTTCTCAGTGCGAGGAGTTGGCATTTCTTGTATAGATTTAACATTTGCAGGGTCTACCTCAATACCTTTTCCGCTGACAACGAAGCCTAAGAGCTTACTGGATCTTACTCCAAAAGTGCACTTATTTGGGTTCAGTCTCAGTTTGTATTTCTTCAGCCTTTCAAACAGCTTCTGCAGGTGGTCAAGGTGCTCCTCTTCAGTCTGAGACCTGGATATTATATCATCAACGTAGACCTCTATCTCGTGATGGATCATATCATGAAACAAATCTACCATGGTGCGCTGATAGGTTGCCTCAGCGTTCTTTAACCCAAGTGGCATAACTTTGTAGTAGAAAGTGCCCCACTGCGTAACAAAGGTTGTTTTCTCCATATTCTCAGGCACCATTTTGATCTGATTGTACCCGGAGAAACCATCCATGAAGGAGAATACCTTATGTTGTATGTTGTTGTCAACTAGAACATCGATATGGGGAAGAAGAAAGTCATCCTTGGGGCTTGCCCTATTCAGGTATCTGTAATCCATACACATACATACCTTATCGTCCTTCTTAGGTGCCAAAACAACATTAGCAACCCATTATGGATAAGAGTTAACAGTTAAGAAACCGGCATTGAACTGTTTCATGACTTCAGCTTGATCTTTTTTTGACATCTCTGGACGCATACAATGAACCTTCTCTTTTACTGGAGGGCAGTCTTCTTTTTTCGGTAGACGGTTGTGATACGGTGGGAGAACTGACTTGAGGTTTTGCGTTTGTATTCGCACTTATTCGGTTTAGCAAGAGTCGCCACCGACTTTTTATTTTATCCTAAGGAAAGGTTAAAAAGCACAGGAAAAACCTTTTGAGATGTTTTGTGGGTTCGGGGGGTAGATTATGAAAAGGGAAGGTATTAGCACCCTTTTCATCCATGGTTATCCATGGGCTCTTAGTTACTTGGTTTTAGATCACTTGCCTTTGATTTTCAATTGCTTGAAATGGTGTGTGTGTGTGTGTGTGTGTGTGTGTGTGTGTGTGTGTGTGTGTGTGTGTGTGTGTGTGTGTGTGTTTTGAAAATATTTTAAAAAAGAGGCCTTGTCTAGGCAACCATTGTAATGACTCGTGTTTGAGTATATACAAAGGTGTGTATCTTTTCGAAAAGATGTTTCAAATATTTTTGGAAGTTTGTTTTTGAAAGTGTTTGTGGAGTGTGGTTTGAAAAGTAGGCAAGTGTGTTTTGCAAGCTTGATCAAGTAACTAAGAGTTTTGTCTACCCCTAAATTTCTCAAAGATCTTTCCTATGTTTTAACCCTTTTAACAGTATTGTTCCACCATTGTATTTGGTGGACAATCTTGTGTTAGGATGTTAACGGGACGAGCGCGGGTCATCGTTTAGACCATGAATGCAATAGTGCCAAGTGTCTTTGGCAATTTTTCCTTTAAGGGACTTGATCATTTTTAGGCAACTTTCGAAAGCGTCATCGAGGGACTATGATCATTTGAATTGTTTTGTTTTGCCAAAGACACCCAACATGCAACATGGCCCATTATTGAAGGCAACAAGTGGAGTAACCCTAGGGGTGCAAGTGTGATTGGTGTTGTCCATTTTCATGCTTTGTTGTCTTTGAATTAGGTCAAGCTATTTGTTATTTGATTTTTGCATACAAACCCTAAGTCTATCATGGCATAATTAGAAAGCTTTTAAAGTGCGGAATTTAAAGTCCTAAATTATTACAAAATAATCATGGGGATGGGGGTACAAATGTTCAAATGGGGATGAGACTTTAATAGGAGAGTAGTGTCCAAATAATTACAACCAAATCGAATCAATCGCAACGTAAAATGTATCAATGTATAGGAATAAAGCAATGTAAATGTATATTATATTTGTGTAAGTGTATGATTATTTACAAGTGAAATAAAAATAATAATAAAAAAGGTTAATTTTTAGATATTTTCATGATTTAGGGCAAAACCCTAATTTTGCAAATAAATAGTATTTATTATTTATATCACATACAATATTTATTAATTATGTACAAAAAATAAATAAATAAAGGAATATATTGTAAAAAAGTAATTTTTGAGGTTAAATATTAATAAAAATAAAAAAATGTATTATTTTGTATTTTACCCTAAATATTCTAATAAATATATATGTATTTATATTATGTATTAGATATATTAAATATATACAAAAAATAAAATATTTATTATTTATCAAAAAAAAGTGTATTTTAAGAAAATGTTTTTCAAAAGATAAAATAAAATAAAATCAGAAAATAGAATGTATTTGTATTATTTTTTAGTATTTTAAATAAAAGCATATATGTTTATTTATATGTACAAGTTCAAATAAAAGCAAATAAATTCAAATAAAATGCAAAAATAGTTGAAAAAATATTTTTTATATTTTTTATATTTTGACAAAAAATAACAAGTCAGAATCAAAAAGAAAAAATCAAAAATGATAAAAATAACACACAATGGGCCAATGGGGTGTAAGTGGAAAATAGTGGTGCAAATAGAAAAAACAAGTCAGGCCCAGCCCAAGGCAAGCTTCTTCAACCTCCAGCCACTTATGTCTCAAAAACGCGCGCTTCTCATGCTTGATTCAAACATCCTGATTCTTTGATTTTTATCACAAACTTATAACACCAAAAATGTAAAGCATCAAATCACGAATTCATACATACCAAGAACTTGATCTAACTCTCAGAAATGAGAGAGAATTTCTCCTCCCCCAATTCCTGACCTAACTTTTGTTCAATGTTCAGGTTCAAAATTCTCTCAGTACACATAACATAAATGAAAAGTAATGATATGGGTAGATTCAGGGCCATGAGTAGGACATACTTTCTTCACAAACCTAAGCCTAGATATGCTTAGATAGAGAGATAGAAGTTCAAACTTTTACCTGTTCAGCTTGAATCGTGTACAACAATGGAGGTACTTTCAATGAAGTTTGAGGACTTGTACAGCTTGCTTGAGGTCCAAGGATGCTTCCTCTATGCTTGGCTTGCTTTGAATCTTACTGAATCGAGCTATAGAAGTCAACCTGCAAGAGAGAAAAGTGAAAATGGCACACTTGGCTATGGGTGTTACAGTCTGTTTCCAAGGCTTGGGATAGTTTGTATGAATGTTATGGAAGGTGTTTGAGGTGGTTTGGATGAAAACGCACGAGGGAAATGAACTGGCCAAGTCAATCTGCAACAGGGACTCTGTTTTGCAGAAAAAATGGGCTTTGATGGATGAGGAGGTATTGAGGGTCAAGGGCTCGTGTTCTAGGTCATTTAGGGAATGTCAAATGTGTTCACAAAGTTTGCTTGAGTTGGTTCTTGCGGGAATGTGAGTTGTTGTACAAAATGCAAGTTTTCTTCTTCTTTAAGCAAAAGTTGTCAACTTAGATTATAGGCTCATACAGGCCCCTCAAGCATGCTACCTTTTCTCTCCTTGATCAGTGGGATTAGTCCATAATCTTGTGCCTAAAAGATCTGCTTTGTACTTCTTTGATTGTGAACTTGACATAAAGTGCACTTTTTCAAAAATGGCTAAAATGCTTTTTCCATTTAAAGGTTAAACTTCCATGTAATGACCAAATGAACAAAATAACATCTTGGCACAATGGTTTAGCATTGAATTATTGAGTGTTAATGGGATTAGAGGCCTGTAACCTAGCTTGTGCAAGCTGAGTTTGAAAATGCAAAGTGTTATGTACATGAATTTGGCCATGAACAAAGTGACTTTTGCCCATCTTGACAAATTCGATTCTCCCTAACCACAAGGGTGTTTGATGAGTTCTTGGACAATTTGGAAAGCTTGGAATGTGTACTACAATCCATCTTTGTAATGCAAGTTTAAATTCCAAGTGGAAGCATGTGAAAAGTGGCCATGAAGTTGGGCAAAAATCCTGCCTAAAATAGGTCAAAATTTCTAAGTTAAGAATGTTTTGCACCCCTATTCCAAAAATCATAACTTGAGCTACAAGCTTCTTTTGAGGAAACTTTGTGAATCAAAGTTGTAGATTTTGCAATGGACTATAACTTTCATGTTTTTTGTTTTGTTTTAATCCAAATACATCTTGATGAAAAAATGGGACAAAGTTAGGAAAAAATTAGGAAATTTCATAACTTAGAAAATTTCTAAGTTATGAAATTTCTTCATTTCAAACCCTAATTTGTAATTTTTGGTTTCTTGATGAACAAGTTTCATAATTTGACATGTCTTGATGAAAAATAAATCTTGGCACTTGATTTTGACCAAAAAGTCAAAGTTTGACTTTTCAGTACACAGTCAAATTTTGATCAGTTGACTGGAAAATTCATCTGTCAATCCTGTGCATTTGGGATCTTTTGAACTTGTTGAATATGTCAAGACAATGTCATTGAGTCCTTGAGTCCATATGTGAGCTTGGTTTGCCATTGGCTAGGTCAAACAATCAAAAATTGCCTTTGTGTAGTCAAAACCCTAAAAATGACCATTTTGCCCTTTTGGTGATCTGATCAAATTTCTTGTGGAATTGTGATCCAAACTTGATTAAATGGTCCATATGAGTTCATAATGTTGATGTGGGTCAAAAATCATGAAGTTTGACTGTCAATTGACCATAGTTGACTTTTTCCCCAATACAGCTAATTTCCAGGTCAACTGTCCAATTGACTGGGCAAAGATTGGAATCAAGGCTTGAAACTTGGTATGGATAAACGTATGGGTCCAACATGAAGCATGAAAGTAATTTTGGGCATTTTAGGTCAAAACATCTTTGTGAAAACTCAAACCCTAATTTGGGTCAACAGTGCAAGGAGGAGTCTTGAGCAGAGTAAACCCTAACTTGATCTTGAGCTCCAAGGGTCTTGTGATGAGAAAATGTTGAAGAAAGGAGAGGGAAAATTTTGGGGTACAACAGTTTCCCCTGTTCAATCTTCTTAGACCTGAGGATGTAGATTGGCTTGTGTGCCTTTCGTGATCCGAAGGTGGAAGATGATTGAACACTAAAGTGCCCAGAAATTTGCACTCGCATAGTGGAGTATCAGCAATGTGATGTCTGGAATGGGCTTATAGATGCCATTTGGAGATAGGATGGATAGGGGGATGGGCTTATAGATTCCATCTGGAGGTGTGACAGAACCTTGTCGGGAATGGGCTTATAGATGCCATCGGGGGTGTCGATCGCGTAAGAGATTCCTTAGCGAGAACTTGCGTACCCGAGAAAGAAAGATGGTTTCCTGGCTTGCTACAGGTGTTGATCTTCAGTCTCTTCATGCAGATATGCCCTGGCTAGATACAGGTATCGAATCTAGAACTTCAAAAGGTTGCTTACAGACGTGCCCTGGTTGGATACAGGTATCGAATCCACAATCAAATATTCACAAATATGCCCTGGCTGGATACAGGAATCGAATCTGGAATTGGTCGTCTACAGATATGCCCTGGCTAGATACAGGAATCGAATCTGGAATTGGTCGTCTACAGATATGCCCTGGCTGGATACAGGTATCGAATCCACAATCAAATACTCACAGATATGCCCTGGCTGGATACAGGAATCGAATCTGGAATTGGTCGTCTACAGATATGCCCTGGCTGGATACAGGTATCGAATCTGGAATTTGTCGTCTACAGATATGCCCTGGCTGGATACAGGTATCGAATCTCTAAACTCTTCATGCAGATATGCCCTGGCTGGATACAGGTATCGAATCCACAATCAAATACTCACAAATATGCCTCGGCTGGATACAGGAATCGAATTTGGAATTGGTCGTCTACAGATATGCCCTGGCTGGATACAGGTATCGAATCTGGAATTTATCGTCTACAGATATGCCCTGGCTAGATACAGGTATCGAATCTCTAAACTCTTCATGCAGATATGCCCTAGCTGGATACAGGTATCGAATCCACAATCAAATACTCACAGATATGCCATGGCTGGATACAGGAATCGAATCTGGAATTGGTCGTCTACAGATATGCCCTGGCTGGATACAGGTATCGAATCTGGAATTTGTCGTCTACAGATATGCCCTGGCTGGATACAGGTATCGAATCTCTAAACTCTTCATGCAGATATGCCCTGGCTGGATACAGGTATCGAATCCATAATCAAATACTCACAGATATGCCCTGGCTGGATACAGGAATCGAATCTGGAATTGGTCGTCTACAGATATGCCCTGGCTGGATACAGGTATCGAATCTAGAATTTGTCGTCTACAGATATGCCCTGGCTGGATACAGGTATCGAATCTCTAAACTCCTCATGTAAATATGCCCTGGCTAGATACAGGTATCGAATCCACAATCAAATACTCACAGATATGCCCTGGCTGGATACAGGAATAGAATCTGGAATTGGTCATCTACAGATATGCCCTGGCTGGATACAGGTATCGAATCTGGAATTTGTCGTCTACAGATATGCCCTGGCTGGATACAGGTATCGAATCTCTAAACTCTTCATGCAGATATGCCCTGGCTGGATACAGGTATCGAATCCACAATCAATCACTCACGGATATGCCCTGGCTAGATACAGGTATCGAATCTGGAATTGCGATAGTTGATAGTAATCATCTTTGGATTGTCCTTTTTCTGAAAAGGCAAGACATCAGTTGTATGCAATGTCATGATGTATGAAATGCATGATGTCATGATGTTTTCAAGAATAAATGAGATTGTGTGATATGATGCGTATATGCATGTGTCATGGTGTATAAAATGTGAAATGTCTATGAATGTGTTTTCGACCAGGAAAATAAATCCTTGACGAAGGCCGGGAAATCAAATCCTGGGCTGATGTTGAAGAGTAGAGTTCTTCGCTTCCACTGGGGATGATGGTTGCAAGAATAAACCGGTAGGAGAAGATGACTCCGTCGGGGAATAAACTTGTTGGAGAGATTACTCTGCGGGGAATTACTCTGTGGGAAGAGATACTTCGCTGAGGTTTTGATGAGAGCTCCGTTGGGGATTCCACTGATAAGTTATGTTGGGGAATTCGATGAACTCTGTTGGGGATAGGAAGAACTTCGCCGAGGAGGAACTTTCCGTGGTAATTAGCTGAGGATAACCCAGTTATAAGCTATGGTGGGAAATAAACTTTGAATGAAGCCGGGGAGATGCGTTTGTACTCTGTAGGGGATAAGCTTCCAGAATCTACTAGGGATAAGCTTCAGTATCTACTGGGGAGGATGATTCAACTTTCTTGGGGAAACTTTTCAGATTGTACTGGGGAAGGGGTTCCTCTGGGGTGTCTGGTATTCCGCCGGGGAACAATCTTATATTAAGACTGCCGGGGATGCTTGCTGAGGAATGTCTATACTCCATTGGGGAATGTTGAGATCTTCTGGGGATACCCAACTTCCTTAAGGCTGAACAGTAGACTAACTCTGCTTGGGGAGAGTATCGCTGACTCGCTGGAGATACTGTGCCTTTTTAGGACTGATGGGAGACCAACTCTGCCCGGGGAGAGTATTGATGAATCTTGTCTTATTCAACAGGGAGTGAAGGTATCCTGGTTACGTTCTTCAGTCGAACCTACCTTAGTACCTTGGTGGACAGAGCAACTAAACCACTTAGACAACTTATTATTGCCCCTGTTTTTATCGTCACCCGTAATTAATCCTTTGTTTCGCACGCAAATATTTATGATTAGCAATCAGTGTCAAATGCATATATCAAGAATGAACATTGGACGTTCTTTGCAAAACAAAACAGATAAAGGAAAAAAAAACAAATGGCAATTTGTCTGAAAAGCGAATTTGTATTGATTTTTGAATTTGCCTGTAAATAGGCATTTTTGTACAAGAGGTTGACGTCCTAGTAAGAGAACGCCGCCGAACAACATAGAGTTTATACAATTTTGAAAAGGAAACAAAACATCTATGTGAAAAATAATCCCACTGGGTTCTAACTCCGCCATCGCCTTTATGTCTTCAAGCGTCTCATCACTTTGCTGCTTAGTTGAAGATGAAGCTGATTGATTGATGCCATCTGAGCCTGATAGCTGATTCCGGATTCTGGATGCAAGGTGATCCAATGAGACATAGTATTACGCTTTAATCCATAACTTTTTCCTTGACCGCCCTTTCGGGTTTTCAGTCCACCGGGATACCCATTTTTGCCCAAGCCACCTTTTCAGGTTTTCGACTTACCGGGTGTACAGATTTTTTTTATTTCATCCCTTATTTTTGCCCGAACCCTTTTGGTTCGCCGGGAAGCCCTTATTTTTGCCTAGGTGTGTCAACCTAGCGGGTCTTTTATTCATGCGTAGTATCTTTTTACTATGTCTGCATTGGCGGGGTGAGGAAGGTCGTCACCATCCATGGTGGTTAGAATCATAGCTCCTCCTGAGAAGATATGTTTAACCACAAATGGCCCTTCGTACGTAGGGGTCCATTTTCCCCTGGGATCTCTTTGAGGAAGAATGATGCGCTTGATTACCAGGTCTCCGACTTGATACTCTTGTCGTCTGACCTTCTTGTTAAATGCCATGATCATCCGTTTTTGGTACGTCTGACCATGACAAATAGCAGTGAGTCTCTTTTCGTCAATTAGGTTTAATTGATCAAGCCGAGTCTGGATCCAGTCATCTTCGCTTAAACCTGCATCCTTCATTATCCGGAGAGAGGGTATCTGGACTTCAATAGGCAAGACTGCCTCCATGCCATAGACCAAGGAAAAAGGAGTTGCCCCTGTTGACGTCCGTGCTGAGGTACGATACCCATGAAGAGAAAACGGTAACATTTCGTGCCAATCTTTGTAGGTCACTGTCATTTTCTGCACAATCTTCTTAATATTCTTATTCTCTGCTTCTACAGCCCCATTCATCTTCGGTCGATAGGGAGAAGAGTTGTGGTGTTGTATCTTGAATTGCTCGCAGAGCTTAGTGATCATCTTGTTGTTAAGATTGGTACCATTATCTGTAATGATCCTCTCCGGTACACCGTATCGACAGATCAGGTTGTGCCGAATGAACCGTGCCACGACGTTCTTGGTTACGGTAGCGAAGGAAGCTGCTTCGACCCATTTTGTGAAGTAATCAATCGCTACCAAGATGAAGCGATGCCCGTTGGATGCCGTAGGTCTGATTTCGCCGATCATATCAATGCCCCACATTGCAAAAGGCCAAGGTGCTGTCAAGACGTTCACAGGAACCGGAGGAACGTGCACCTTATCAGCGTAGATCTGGCATTTATGACAAGTTCGAGAATGTTGATAACAGTCGGCTTCCATTGTGGACCAGAAATATCCTGCCCGAAGGATTTTCTTTGCCATGGTATGTCCATTGGAATGTGTTCCGAAGGTACCTTCATGTAGCTCTGCCATGATCTTTTCTGCTTTAGTCTTATCCACACAACGTAGTAAGGTTGAATCATGGTTTAGCTTGTATAGAATGCCATTGCTGAGGAAGAACTTTGCCGCAAACCTTCTCAGGAACTTCTTGTCATTAACAGATGCGCCTTCGGGGTATTCTTGAGCTTCAAGGTACCTCTTCACTTCATGATACCAGGGTTTCTCTGTTACCTCTTCGGTCTTGAGATCGCAGCAATGTGCAGGTTCATCCAACTTCCAAATAATGATCCGGGGCGCCTCGTTGTCCCATTTGACTTTGAACATAGAAGACATCGTAGCCAACGCGTCCGCTAACTGATTCTCCTCTCTCGGGAAGTGTTCAAAGGTTATCTCTTCAAAATGGGGAATCAACGTCAGCACATACTCCTTGTAAGGAATAAGATTTGGGTGTTTCGTATCCCACTCGCCTTTGATCTGATTGATCACGAGAGCGGAATCTCCGAAGACACTCAGAAACTTGATCCTTAGGTCAATTGCAGCTTGAAGACCCATGATACATGCCTCATACTCTGCCATGTTGTTGGTGCAGTTGAAACATAACCGGGCAGTAAGTGGAGTATGAGTGCCTTTAGGGGATATGATCACAGCGCCGATACCATTACCCAAAGCGTTCGAGGCTCCATCGAAGTGCATAGACCATCGGGACCCTTCCTCAGGTTCTTCATCCGGTCCAGGTACTTCACAATCAGTCACTACCATGATATCCTCGTTTGGAAATTCAAAGTTCATCGACTGGTAATCATCCACTGCCTGGTGTGCCAAATGGTCTGCCAATACACTTCCCTTGATTGCTTTTTGCGTTGTGTACTGGATGTCGTATTCCGTCAAGATCATCTGCCATCTCGCTATTCTTCCGGATAAGGCAGGCTTTTCGAAGATGTACTTTATTGGATCCATTTTTGAGATCAACAGAGTGGTGTGAGCCAACATATACTGTCTCAGCCGGCGAGCAGCCCATACCAAAGCGCAACAAGTTTTCTCGAGCAGTGAGTATCGGGTCTCACAGTCGGTAAACTTTTTGCTAAGGTAATAAATGGCGTGTTCTTTTTGGCCAGACTCGTCATGCTGCCCCAGCACACACCCCATTGAGTTGTCCAGTACTGTCAAGTATAAGATTAGAGGTCTCCCTTCAACCGGAGGCATAAGAATGGGTGGTTCTTGGAGATACTCTTTGATTATTTCGAAAGCAGCCTGACATTCATCGTTCCAACGTACTACTTGATCTTTCTTCAGCAGCTTGAAGATTGGTTCACATGTAGCAGTTAGATGCGAGATGAATCGGGCAATGTAGTTCAACCGTCCTAGAAAGCCTCTGACTTCTTTCTCTGTCTTGGGAGTTGGCATCTCTTGTATGGCTTTCACTTTGGCAGGGTCCACTTGAATGCCTTTGTCGCTTACGACGAAGCCTAGCAATTTTCCAGATCTCACCCCAAAGGTGCACTTGTTTGGGTTCAACCTCAGCTTGTACAACTTCAGACGGTCAAACAGCTTCTGTAGATGGTCAAGGTGTTCCTCCTCAGTTTGGGACCTTGCAATCATATCGTCGACGTATACTTCTATCTCGTGATGGATCATGTCATGGAACAAAGCAACCATGGCACGTTGGTAGGTTGCCCCAGCATTTTTCAACCCAAAAGGCATGACCTTGTAGAAAAAGGTGCCCCACTGAGTAACAAAAGTGGTCTTTTCCATGTCTTCAGGAGCCATCTTGATTTGATTATAACCGGAGAACCCGTCCATGAAGGAGAAAACCTTATGCTGAGCAGTATTGTTAACCAGAACGTCGATGTGAGGCAGAGGGAAATCATCCTTAGGGCTCGCCCTGTTTAAATCCCTGTAATCAACACACATTCGGACCTTACCATCCTTCTTCGGCATTGGAACCACGTTGGCAACCCACTGCGGGTAAGAAGTCACTGCTAGAAACCCGACATCAAATTGTTTCATAACCTCAGCTTTGATTTTCTCGGACATTTCTGGACGCATACGGCGGACCTTCTGTTTTACCGGAGGGCAATCTTCCTTAGTAGGCAGGTGATGAACCACAATGTCGGTATCCAACTCAGGCATGTCTTCGTAAGACCAGGCAAAGATTTCCACATAGTCATGCAACATCTGAATCAACCGTTGTTTCACACTGAGCTCTAGATTGGCACCAATCTTGACTTCCTTTCTGTCTGTCTCAGTACCCAGATTTACCGTTTCCACTGGCTCTTCATGTGGCTGAATGGCCCTCTCTTCCTGGAGTAGTAATCTTGCAAGTTCACCAGGCACTTCGCAATCATCTTCACCTTCGTCTTCGGCTAAGTTGATCGGATTTTCAAAGTCATAACTGGCAGTAGCAGAGTCGTTACCAGTGAGATCCAGAGTGGATTGGAACCTGTATAGGTGAGTGTGTGTAAATATAGTTGTTTTGCAATATATAATAAAGAAAGAAAAGGAGCGCAAGATTTTGAAATGCAACAAACGTCCAATGTTTTTATTAATGATATATGAAAATGACACACAAAAGCCCTCACAAATGAAGCCACGGTGCCCCGGGTAAGACACCGAGCCATAAAAGTTTCAAAATAATGTCTGTTACAAATTCAAAACAAAATAGTTCATTACTGAGTGACAAAAGTAATAGGTGTGAAGTCTTTCGCAGTCCAGTTGCTTGGTCCACCGTTGGTCGTAGGGTAGATCCAGCTGTTGAATTCAGATTCCTCCACGTCGTCTTCAATAGCATTTACTCCCGGGTTGGTGATGAACACAGGAGGTCTTCCAATCCTTGCTTTACGAACAACCCTCTGAGCTTCTGCAGTGAAACCCAAGCCAAACTTGTCAGTCTTTGGAGTGAAATCAGGAAGTCGGCCCCAGTTTGCGCACTCACCCCTCTCAATAACAGCCAGGGCATCCTTTAAGGAAGCCATCTTCAAAGGAGAGTCTTCTTCAGTCACAGTCTCTGCTAATGCCAGTGTTTGAGGCACCTCTTCAAAGTGTTGAAAGGGGGTTTCAATGAACTCCCCATCCATCTCTATGTACCGGAACGAGTTGAGGTGGCTGACCATATACTCTTCCTCCCCCTGAACTGTCACAATTTTCCCCCTGACCGGGTACTTCAGCTTCTGATGTAGTGTGGAGGTCACAGCTCCAGCCTTGTGGATCCATGGATGACCCAGCAAACAAGAATAGGATGGTCGGATGTCCATTACATAGAAAGTAGAATCAAAAACTTGAGAACCAACCCTGATTGGAATGTCAACTTCCCCATGTACCATCCTTTTCGAACCGTCAAAGGCCCGGAAAACAATGTTACTAGGCTTGAGCTCCAAACCCTCACAATCCAACCTGTCTAGAGCCTTCTTGGGTAAGACGTTCAATGAAGAACCGGTGTCTACCAACACATGGGAAAGAGTAGTGCCTCTGCATTCAATGGAGACATGCAGGGCGTCGTTATGGTTCTTTCCTTTGGCAGTCAGATCGGCGTCAGAGAAACCCAACCCATTATCAGCAGTCAAGTTGGCCATACAATCGGTAAATTGATCAGCAGACGTTTCTTGTGGCACATGGGCCGTCTTCAGGAAAGAGATCAGAGCCTTGGCGTGGGCCTCTGAACACAACAACAGTGATAACATAGAAATATTTGATGGGGCGTGCCCCAGCTGCTCAACTACGTTGAAATCACTCTTCTTAATGATCTTGAGAATCTCTTCCATCTCTTGCTGGGAAGCTTCAACATTGGTTGTCTTTGGTGCCTCTGTCAGGGCAGGCAAATCAGTAGCAATCCCTTTGCCCCGAGCGTCAGATGATTCGGCAGCAGGGGTAGAAACAGGAACTTGATCAGGAAGGGGAGCAGGCACACTTGCAGGTGTAATGACAAGAGGTCTCTGAATAGCTGGTGGCGCAATATCTGGTGAGAAAAGTCTACCACTACGAGTGACTTTGGCAGGCCCGATGATGTTACTGATGCTGATACTAGTATCGAACTCTTGTTTTACTCCGAGCACATAAACATCTGCCCCATAGTGCCAAGGAACAGCTTTGTCAGATGTATAAGGGAGGGGCCCCGGAACAGTGATGATGATAGGAGCAATCTTCTGAGTAGACATGATTTTGACAGGCTTCTTTGAGGGAGCCTTAGGAGAGTTGTTGAAAATAGTAACAATAGAAACTTCTTCAGTAGGGATAACAGGAACAACAATCTTCTCGAACAAGATCTCTTTATTATCCATCAGGCTTTGGATACCTGACTTCAACAAAAAACAACCAGCAGGTGAAACAGAACATAGAAGACAACCTTTACCACATCCCGGAAATAAACCGGCTAGCAACAGGTTCCTTTTGACAGTCAACAATGGAGTAACAATATCATCCACAGAGGCCACATACGGGTCTTCTTCCACAGCATTTACTCCATGCTGGGGCATGGGAGCAGTCACAACATTGGGCCTTTCGGGCGCCTCGAACTGTATTTCTTTAGCATCAATAAGGTCTTGAACCTTATTCCTCAGAGCCCAACAATCGTCCGTAGTATGCCCCGGGCCGTCAGAGTGATAGGCGCAGCGGGCGTTGGGATTGTACTTCGGAGATGTTGTGTTTACCACCTTCGGAGCTTCCTTGACAGTTACCAGATTGGTTGACAGTAGTTGTGGCAATATCTGAGACAGGGTCATGCTGAGTCGAGTGTACTGCCTTTTGGGTCTCTCACCCCTTGGTTGGTTATACTGCTGAGGAGCAGCAGTAAGCTTTGAAATTACCACCGCGTTGACAGCTTGGTGGCGTTCCGGTTTGTTCCTTCTTGAAGGGCTTCTTTTCAGTACTCGAGGAGGCACCTTTCTGTATCTTCCCCGACTTGATACCAGCTTCTATCCTCTCACCGGTTAAGATCAGATCTGTGAACCCAGCAGAAGTATTCCCAATCAGATGGTTGAAGAATGGACCAGACAGGGTCCCCAGGAACATGTCAACAAGTTCATGGTCAGTCAAAGGTGGCTGCACCCTGCCAGCCAGGTCTCTCCACTTTTGCGCATACTCCTTGAATCCTTCACCCGTCCCCAGTGACATACCCTGGAGTTGGGTACGCGTGGGAGCAAGGTCGGAATTGTACTGATACTGCTTATAAAATGCAGTAGCCAAGTCCTCCCAGTTTCGAATACTGGCTCCATCCAGCTGATAGAACCATTCGAGTTGAGCCCCTGAAAGGCTATCCTGGAATAAATGGATCCATAGGTTCTTGTCTGTAGTGTAAGGTTGGATCTTCCTTACATATGATCTGAGATGTAGCTTAGGGCAGGAAGCCCCGTCGTACTTCGCAAAGGCAGGTGCCTTGAACTTGTGTGGGATCACTACCCCAGAAGATAAACCTAGATCTCCAAAATCCAGCCCCGGCACATGTTGAATCTCCATGGCACTTAAACGGTCCTCTAGTTGCTTGTACCTGTCTTCGGCAGGAGGGTACTGTTCATCATTGTAATCTGTCTCGTTGTCGGAGACCACAGGACTAGGAACCCTTCCCCCTTGGGGACTGTCCTTCCCTGCAGAGGAAGTAGCCTGATCAGCCTCATTCTGCAGTGTATTCCCAAACCTTCGTCCAGTGTTAAACATCGCAGTCCTCTTCTTCTTCTTCTTCAAAAGCAGATTCTTCAACTCCTGTTGACCCTGGGCTAAGCTCATGACCAGATCTTGAAACTGGGCATTCTGGGCCTGGAGGGCCTTGATAGCTTGTTCGGTAGTAGGCTCGGAAGACATGATGATTGAGTGCTGAAATAAACAGTGAAGAAGATTAAGCAACCTGTAGAAGAAAGGTACATGTTATGCGTATGATGCAATGAGATGTGTATGATTTATGTTTTCAAAGACAATCAGGATTCAACTTTGTAGACAAAAAGGAAATACACTTCATTAGATTCAAACTTTAAATTGTTCAACAATTTGCCCTTAGGCATTACAAGAAATGAAAATACTGAAAAGGAAATAAAAGCTGTAAAAGAAACATCCAAAGCCCATCAGTGCTCCCATGGCCTCCTCTTCTCAGTACGAATATAGTCGTTCAGGATCTGCTCATTCTCCAATTGCTTAGTCAGCTTCTGGATCTTTTGCTCATGTTCGTTGAACCTTTCCCGATAAGAATCCCGTTCTTCCTGTAGCTGCGCCCAAGACCTCTTTAGTGTATCAACATCAGTAGGTATCTGAGGAGGGAGGACAGTTGGAAGAACCCCGTCTTTATCAGGAAATTCAAGAATGATAGGCCTGACAGCTTCGTATGGCATACCTAACTTCTGAGCACGGATGCAGACCCATCTGCAGTAGGGTTCCATTGGTAGAGAAGTCTTCGATCCCAACTCATGTGGGTCAGCTTTGTGAATTCTGTCCCAAGCCTTGATGAATCTACGGCGTAGCTCGTCACTGTCTACCTGAAACTCAAAACTGATGTGAGGTACCAACATCTCATGAGGCCCTGCTCTTCTGGCTCTTCCAAACTGACGGAGAGCTAAACACGGATTATAAGAGATTCCTCCCTGGGTACCGATCAATGGAACATTAAGATATTCTCCGCAACGATCAATAATGGCTACCTCATCCAAACCTCTGAGAGTCCAAATGATGTCATTATCAGTGAGAGACATTAACCTATGAGCCCATCCCCTTCCTTCTTCATTCTTCAGCACGAACTTAGGGAGGTGCGAAATAAACCACCTCACTAACAAAGGAGCACAACACCACGGAGTTCCCCGTCTTCGGGCAGTACGAGCATAGAGTTGTTGCAGGATATCACCCAAGAGAGTGGGTACAGGGTTCTGAGAGATGAAGATCCTTATGGAGTTGACATTAATAAAGGTATCAGGATTTGGAAACAATACTAGACCATAGATTAAGAGAGCCAGAATATCTTCGTACGCCTTGAAGTCTAAGTCATTCCAGAAACTATTAGCTTTGCCAACCAGAAACTTAGCCAAAAAGCCCTTAACTACACTTCTAGTCTCCCAGTTAGCCATTACCTCTTCTTTGGTCAAGGGAAGGGCTACAGCAATCTCTTCAGGCCTAAGAGTCTTCTCCCAACCAGTGAATGGGGTCTGCTCCAAAACAGGGATACCAAGCAAATCACAGAATTCTTCCAGGGTAGGGACCAACTGGAAGTCTTGAAAGGTGAAGCAATGGTACAGGGGATCATAGAACTGAGTCAGGACACTCATCAATTGTTGGTCCCACTTTGAAGTGACTAAACCTAGAAGGGAACCATGCCTCTTGATGAAGGAAGCAGTGTTTGGAATCCTATCAACCAATTCCTTGAGCAAAGTAGGTGGTTGGACAAAGTTGAGCCGGATAGTATTCCTACGCATGGGCATCATGATGTCCTACTAAACAGAGCAAAGATGAAACCCTCTTGTCTTTGAAATGGGTCAGTCCTTATGCAGGATGCATGCAATGGTATGATGGTATGATGTTATGATAAAGCACACCACAAGTATTCACAAAGGCAAGCATGATAAGGCACACAAGTCACACAAGACAGCCCTTAGAGTTTTAGGCCAGCATGAAGTTTAGGTATTACCCTCTTTCAGTTTTGTTGGTTAAGCCCTGTCCTATCAAAAGTAACCGGGTTCTAGAGGATCTCAATATCATTGACTACCCTCATTCTGTCATAACTCCAGCATCGCAATCTTTTCTTGCGGCCAGAACCATCGCGAGAGTTTAGCCTCAATGAGTGTAGCATACTGCTACTGTTCTATGGCCAAGTTGGGTCAATTTAGGGTTCTAAGGTCGGTTGGTGTTTAATGACTCCTTAGAAGACCCATATTCTCCTCGTTGCAACACAAGGGATATCGGTACAGACCAAGGTGTCACACCAACGTAGCCACTGCTTCACCCATGTCGGTCTACGTCGGACAGGTCCCTCACAGCTTATGCTACCTAAAGGGTATTCCCCAAATCCGGGTTAGGATCTATGAAACTCCGATGCAAAGCCCACAAATATAAAAGCAAACAAAGCAAGCAATTGAAAACAAGTAAATGATCTAACCCTAAGGTAACCCCACTTTTTAAATTCGACTCCCCAGCAGAGTCGCCAGTTCTGTGATACGGTGGGAGAACTGACTTGAGGTTTTGTGTTTGTATTCGCACTTGTTAGGTTTAGCAAGAGTCGCCACCGACTTTTTATTTTATCCTAAGGAAAGGTTAAAAAGCACAGGAAAAACCTTTTGAGATGTTTCGTGGGTTCGGGGGTAGATTATGAAAAGGGAAGGTATTAGCACCCTTTTCATCCATGGTTATCCATGGGCTCTTAGTTACTTGGTTTTAGATCACTTGCCTTTGATTTTCAATTGCTTGAAATGGTGTGTGTGTGTGTTTTGAAAATGTTTTGAAAAAGAGGCCTTGTCTAGGCAACCATTGTAATGACTCGTGTTTGAGTATATACAAAGGTGTGTATCTTTTCGAAAAGATGTTTCAAATGTTTTTGGAAGTTTGTTTTTGAAAGTGTTTGTGGAGTGTGGTTTGAAAAGTAGGCAAGTGTGTTTTGCAAGCTTGATCAAGTAACTAAGAGTTTTGTCTACCCCTAAATTTCTCAAAGATCTTTCCTATGTTTTAACCCTTTTAACAGTATTATTCCACCATTGTATTTGGTGGACAATCTTGTGTTAGGATGTTAACGGGACGGGCGCGGGTCATCGTTTAGACCATGAATGCAATAGTGCCAAGTGTCTTTGGCAATTTTTCCTTTAAGGGACTTGATCATTTTTAGGCAACTTTCGAAAGCGTCATCGAGGGACTATGATCATTTGAATTGTTTTGTATTGCCAAAGACACCCAACATGCAACATGGCCCATTATTGAAGGAAACAAGTGGAGTAACCCTAGGGGTGCAAGTGTGATTGGTGTTGTCCATTTTCATGCTTTGTTGTCTTTGAATTAGGTCAAGCTATTTGTTATTTGATTTTTGCATACAAACCCTAAGTCTATCATGGCATAATTAGAAAGCTTTTAAAGTGCGGAATTTAAAGTCCTAAATTATTACAAAATAATCATGGGGATGGGGGTACAAATGTTCAAATGGGGATGAGACTTTAATAGGAGAGTAGTGTCCAAATAATTACAACCAAATCGAATCAATCGCAACGTAAAATGTATCAATGTATAGGAATAAAGCAATGTAAACGTATATTGTATTTGTGTAAGTGTATGATTATTTACAAGTGAAATAAAAATAATAATAAAAAAGGTTAGATATTTTCATGATTTAGGGCAAAACCCTAATTTTGCAAATAAATAGTATTTATTATTTATATCATATACAATATTTATTAATTATGTACAAAAAATAAATAAAAAAAGGAATATATTGTAAAAAAGTAATTTTTGAGGTTAAATATTAATAAAAATAAAAAAATGTATTATTTTGTATTTTACCCTAAATATTCTAATAAATATATATGTATTTATATTATGTATTAGATATATTAAATATATACAAAAAATAAAATATTTATTATTTATCAAAAAAATGTGTATTTTAAGAAAATGTTTTTCAAAAGATAAAATAAAATAAAATCAGAAAATAGAATGTATTTGTATTATTTTTTAGTATTTTAAATAAAAGCATATATGTTTATTTATATGTACAAGTTCAAATAAAAGCAAATAAATTCAAATAAAATGCAAAAATGGTTGAAAAAATATTTTTTATATTTTTTATATTTTGACAAAAAATAACAAGTCAGAATCAAAAAGAAAAAATCAAAAATGATAAAAATAACACACAATGGGCCAAGGGGGTGTAAGTGGAAAATAGTGGTGCAAATAGAAAAAACAAGCCAGGCCCAGCCCAAGGCAAGCTTCTTCAACCTCCAGCCACTTCTGTCTCAAAAACGCGCGCTTCTCATGCTTGATTCAAACATCCTGATTCTTTGATTTTTAGCACAAACTTATAATACCAAAAATGTAAAGCATCAAATCACGAATTCATACATACCAAGAACTTGATCTAACTCTCAAAAATGAGAGAGAATTTCTCCTCCCCCAATTCCTGACCTAACTTTTGTTCAATGTTCAGGTTCAAAATTCTCTCAGTACACATAACATAAATGAAAAGTAATGATATGGGTAGATTCAGGGCCATGAGTAGGACATACTTTCTTCACAAACCTAAGCCTAGATATGCTTAGATAGAGAGATAGAAGTTCAAACTTTTACCTGTTCAGCTTGAATCGTGTACAACAATGGAGGTACTTTCAATGAAGTTAGAGGACTTGTACAGCTTGCTTGAGGTCCAAGGATGCTTCCTCTATGCTTGGCTTGCTTTGAATCTTACTGAATCGAGCTATAGAAATCAACCTGCAAGAGAGAAAAGTGAAAATGGCATACTTGGCTATGGGTGTTACAGTCTGTTTCCAAGGCTTGGGATAGTTTGTATGAATGTTATGGAAGGTGTTTGAGGTGGTTTGGATGAAAACGCACGAGGGAAATGAACTGGCCAAGTCAATCTGCAACGGGGACTCTGTTTTGCAGAAAAAAATGGGCTTTGATGGATGAGGAGGTATTGAGGGTCAAGGGCTCGTGTTCTAGATTAGTTAGGGAATGTCAAATGTGTTCACAAAGTTTGCTTGAGTTGGTTCTTGCAGGAATGTGAGTTGTTGTACAAAATGCAAGTTTTCTTCTTCTTTAAGCAAAAGTTGTCAACTTAGATTATAGGCTCATACAGGCCCCTCAAGCATGCTGCCTCTTCTCTCCTTGATCAGTGGGATTAGTCCATAATCTTGTGCCTAAAAGATCTGCTTTGTACTTCTTTGATTGTGAACTTGACATAAAGTGCACTTTTTCAAAAATGGCTAAAATGCTTTTTCCATTTAAAGGTTAAACTTCCATGTAATGACCAAATGAACAAAATAACATCTTGGCACAATGGTTTAGCATTGAATTATTGAGTGTTAATGGGATTAGAGGCCTGTAACCTAGCTTGTGCAAGCTGAGTTTGAAAATGCAAAGTGTTATGTACATGAATTTGGCCATGAACAAAGTGACTTTTGCCCATCTTGACAAATTCGATTCTCCCTAACCACAAGGGTGTTTGATGAGTTCTTGGACAATTTGGAAAGCTTGGAATGTGTACTACAATCCATATTTGTAACGCAAGTTGAAGTTCCAAGTGGAAGCATGTGAAAAGTGGCCATGAAGTTGGGCAAAAATCCTGCCTAAAATAGGTCAAAAAATTTCTAAGTTAAGAATGTTTTGCACCCCTATTCCAAAAATCATAACTTGAGCTACAAGCTTCTTTTGAGGAAACTTTGTGAATCAAAGTTGTAGATTTTGCAATGGACTATAACTTTCATGTTTTGTGTTTTGTTTGAATCCAAATACATCTTGATGAAAAAATGGGACAAAGTTAGGAAAAAATTAGGAAATTTCATAACTTAGAAAATTTCTAAGTTATGAAATTTCTTCATTTCAAACCCTAATTTGTAATTTTTGGTTTCTTGATGAAAAAGTTTCATAATTTGACATGTCTTGATGAAAAATAAATCTTGGCACTTGATTTTGACCAAAAAGTCAAAGTTTGACTTTTCAATACACAGTCAAATTTTGATCAGTTGACTAGAAAATTCATCTGTCAATCCTGTGCATTTGGGATCTTTTGAACTTGTTGAATATGTCAATACAATTCCATTGAGTCCTTGAGTACATATGTGAGCTTGGTTTGCCATTGGCTAGGTCAAACAATCAAAAATTGCCTTTGTGCAGTCAAAACCCTAAAAATGACCATTTTGCCCTTTTGGTGATCTGATCAAATTTCTTGTGGAATTGTGATCCAAACTTGATTAAATGGTCCATATTAGTTCATAATGTTGATGTGGGTCAAAAATCATGAAGTTTGACTGTCAATTGACCACAGTTGACTTTTTCCCCAATACAGCTGATTTCCAAGTCAACTGTCCAATTGACTGGGCAAAGATTGGAATCAAGGCTTGAAACTTGGTATGGATAAACTTATGGGTCCAACATGAAGCATGAAAGTCATTTTGGGAATTTTAGGTCAAAACATCTTTGTGCAAACTCAAACCCTAATTTGGGTCAACAGTGCAAGGAGGAGTCTTGAGCAGAGTAAACCCTAACTTGATCTTGAGCTCCAAGGGTCTTGTGATGAGAAAATGTTGAAGAAAGGAGAGGGCAAATTTTGGGGTACAACAACGGTGAACTACAATATCAGTGTCCATCACTGGCATGTTTTCATATGACCAGGAAAAGATCTCAACATAATCATGTAACATCTGAATTAAACACTTTTTGACGCCATGCTCCAGATCGGCACCTATCTTGACTTCCTTCTTATCCTTTTCAGTACCCTTTACTGTATCAACCGGCTCTTCATGGGGCTGTATTGCCCTTTCCTCCTGTTGTAACAGTCTGGCAAGTTCTCCTAGAACTTCACAATCTTCCTCACCTTCGTCCTCGGCTTGGTAGATCGTATTTTCAAAGTCATAATTGGTAATAGTAGAACCGTTATCAATGGGATCCAGAGTGGATGTGGATCTGCAGTTTGATATGTGGGTGTGTGTAAGAGCATATCTATTTTTGATAAAGTAAAAGCAGGAAAGAAAAACAGAGAGCGTAAAATTTGTATGAAAAACGTCTAATGATTTATTAATGACATGAAGATGAAGTAATAACCCTCACAAATAGACCATTGTGCCTCAAGTAAGACACAAGGATTTAAAGTTTCAATTGTTCAAATATTACATATCCCAAAAAAACTAAAAGACAATTACTCTTGAATAAAAGTAATAGGAACAAAATCTTTGGCCTCCCAACTGCTGAGTCCACCACTGATAGTTGGGAAGATCCACTTGTCCATGTCGCAATTGTTGTTAGCATCCTCTGTAGCGGAAACAACATCAATAACACTGATTCTCGGTTCATGCTTGGGCACTGGTGCAGTTATTACATTAGGTGTCTCTGGAAGGTCAAACTCAATCTCCTTCGCCTCGATAAAATCCTGCACCTTATTTTTCAGAGCCCATCAATCATTTGTATCGTGCCCCGGACTTTCAGAGTGGTAGGCACATCGAGAATTTGGGTTGTAGCGGAGAGATGCAGTATTAGGATTCTTGGGAGCTTCCTTTAGAGTCACCAAATTGGACTTTAACAGGTGTGGGAAAACCTGGGATAAGGTCATGTTGATCCGGTGAACTGTCTTTTGGGCGCATCCAATCTATGTTGATTGTTTTGTTGTTGGTATGATGCAGGATTGGAAATCATAACAGCCCTACCGTCGGACGACGTTCAGTTTTGTCTTGATTTCTCTAGCCATAAGCAACACTGACCTCCTTATTTCTAGTGAAGGGTTTCTTTGCTGTACTGAAGGATGCGTCTCTCTAGATCTTACCACTCTTAATACCAGTTTTTACTCGCTCACCGTCAATATCAGCTCAGTAAACACAACTGAAGAGCTTCCAATAAGATGGTTGAATAATGGACCAGACAACGTGCCCAAGAACATGTCTACCAGATCTCTATCAGACAGAGGAGGCTGGACTCTTTCCGCAAGGTCTCTCCACTTTTGGGCATAATCTTTGAAACCCTCGTCGGACCCTATAGACATACTTTTCAATTGTGTACGAGTTGGAGCAAAGTCAGCATTATATTGGTACTACTTGTAAAAAGTAGTAGCCAAGTATTCCCAATTACGAATGTTGGTTCCCTCTAGCTGATAGAACCATTCCAACTGCGTCCCCGACAAACTTTCCTGGAAGAAATGTACCCACGGATTCCTATCAATATTGTGGGGTTAAATCTTCCTGACATATGATCTTAAGTGCAACTTAGGACAGGAGACACCGTCGTACTTAGAAAACATGGGGACCTTAAATTTCTGCGGGATGACCACCCCTGAGACCAATCCTAGCTCTTCAAAATCCAGCCTGGGTACTCTTTGAATCTCCATAGCATTGAGACGATCCTCCGGCTATTTGTATTTATCACCAGCAGGAGGATATTGTTCCTCAAAGTAATCAGCCTCTTCCTCGTCAGTCTCAGGGTTATTATCTCCTTCCTTGGGCTTTTCTTCTTGATTGTCTCCCTCGTCTGACGGAGTTGCGAAATCTAGAGCTCGTTGGCCGATCCTCTGAACCTTTTTCCCATATTCAAAACACCAGCTGGATTCTTTTCCTTCTTTGTCTTCTCTTTGATGATAAGAGCTTTCAGATCTTCTTGCCCCTTAGCTAGAGCCAGGAACATTTGTTGGAAATGGGCATTTTGAGCTTGAAGATCCTTTGTTGTTTGTTCAACAGCCATTTCTTTTGCTGAAATAAACAGCGAAAAGAATAAGAAACCTGTCTCGAAATACCTGCTTATGTAATGACATGCATGATATGCTTATGCAACGTTTTCAAGGACTTTTAAGATTTTAAATTTGCTTAGCCAAAGAGAGAATAAACATTAATTGCATTCATAAGTTTAAATGATTACAACAATGCCTCTTGGGCTTACAATGGAAGAAACAAAGATAAAGCAAAACTCCTAAATCAAAAAGGACTCATTCTTCCCATGAGCGCATCCTCTTTGGTGCAATGTAGGCATTCAAACTTTGTTCTTCATGCAGTTATCTTGTAAGCTCCAAAACCTTCTTCTCGCTTGCGTAGAATTGGGTTTCAAAGGTGTCTCATTCCTCTTTGAATTGCATCCAAGATCTTTGCAATTCCTTGAGAGTAGTTGGCATGTCAGGATAGAGAATAGTATGAGGTACATTTGTTTCGACAATAGGTTCCATGATGACAGGTAGGATCGCGGGGTAAGGCATCATGAGACTTTGAGTGCGTGCTTGCACCCACTTAAGATAAGGCTCCAAAGGGATGAACTTCTTATGCCCCAATGTCTTGATATCCACTTTGTCCACCATGCCCTAAGCTCGAATGAACCTCTGATGGTACCCTTAGACATCATTCTTATAGTCGAATGCAATTCCCTGAACCAGTGCATCATGAGGACCGTCCCTCCTAGCATACCCAAACTGTTGCAACTCCAAACAATGGTTATAAGTGATTCCTTCCCTAATGCCTAGGAGAGGGACAATAGGGAATTCCCCACAATGATCAATGATGGTAACGTCTTCCATAGATCTAGGGCACCAGTGAATATCCGAATACATGAGAGACATCAACCTATTAGACCATCTCATGCCTTGCTCATTCTTCAACACAGATCGAGGTAGGTGAAAAATAAACCACCTAGCCAATAGAGGAGTGCAACACATGAGGGTTCCTCTTCTCTTTACGGTGCGAGTGTGAAAAGAGTGTAAAATGTCTCCAAGTAAAGTAGGCACCGGATTACGAGACATGAAAACTTTGACCACATTCACGTATATGAGTTAGTCCAGATTGGGGAACAGTACCATCCCATAGATAAGAAGGGACAACACCTCTTCAGAGGCTTGTAAGTCCAAAGTATCCCAAAAATTGTGAGCTTTCTCAAACAAAAACTTGGCTATAAACCCTTTGACACTGCTTCTTGTTTCCCAATTTGTCACAAGGTCGGACCGTTGTAAATACAGGGCTTGAGCGATATCCTCAAGCTTTGGGTCTCTTTCCATACCGTTGAAGGGTAATTGATTGAGAATAGGCACACCTAATAATTGATAAAACTCTTCCATAGTAGGCACCAACTGGTAGTCGAGAAATGTAAAGCAATGATGTAAAGGGTCAAAGAACTGAAAGAGAACTTTAGCCATGTCTTCATCAGGGCTTGAGGTGACCAAACTGAGGAGTCGACCATGTCTTTTAGTGAATGGGGAATTCTTAGGAACCCTTTGAAGCTACTGTCCAAAAAACACAGAGCCGCCACTGAACTTTATTTATCCCGAAAGAAGGGGAAATATCGATAAAACCACAAGGGAATGGATAAGATGGTCTTGCAACCAAGAGAAAGGGTAAGGGAGTCGGTTATGCAAGGGGAAGGTATTAGCATCCCTCATATCCGTTGTACTCAACGGGATACGTTTTGTTTGTTTGTCTTTAAAGGGTGTATTTATCTACAACTATACTTGCTTAAGGGGAAATAATGGTTTTTATTATTGTGTTCGTGAGGGTTTCGCGACCCTTTGCCTACATATCTCTGATACGGTGGGAGAACTGACTTGAGGTTTTGCGTTTTATGGAAAATGTTGGGATTAGCAAGAGTCGCCACCGACTTTTCTTTTATCCAAAAGGAAAGGTGAAAAAGCACAGGAAAGACCTTTGAGATTTGTTTCTTGAGTCTGAGGGGTAGATTATGAAAAGGGAAGGTATTAGCACCCTTTTCATCCATGGTTTTCCATGGGCTCTTAGTTACTTGATAGATCACTTGCTTTTGTTTGAAATTGTGCTTTGTGTGGTTTTTGAAAGTATTTTGTAAAAGAGGCCATTGTCTAGGCAATCTTTGTAATGATTCTCGTTCGTAAGAATGTATGCAAAGTGTTATTTCGAAAATAGTTCGAAGATGTGTTTGTGAGATGTGTTTTTGAAAGTGATTTTGAAAAGGGTTTCCTTTGTAATGGCTCTCGTCTCTATAAGAATGCGTACAAAGTGTTTATCTTTTGAAAATGTTTCAAATGGAAGTGTTGGTGTATAAAATCTTTTTGTTGTGAGCAAGCAAGCAACTAGGATAAAATCTACCTACTCAAAAGGTCTTAGGTGTGCTTTTCGTCCTCCTTTAGATGTTTCTATCTTACCTTTGATTTGGTAAGAAGCCCCATCGTTGGATGTGAAGGGACGGGCGTTGGGTCATCGTATGACCATGATAGCAATGTTGTGAGATGACTTAGCACTTTTCTTTTAGGGACTAAGATCATTTTGAAAGGCAACATTTATAGCGTCATCGAGGGACTATGATCTTGTATTTCAATTGTTTGTGCTAAGACATCCTACATGCATAACATGGCCATTTTTAGGCAACAAGTGGAGTTAACCTTAAGGGTGCATGTGTGCAAGTGTGTTTGATTACATGCATTTGTCTTTGATTTTTAGTGTTTTTTATGTTAAAAACAAGTTAATATTAAAAATGATGAAAAAGAAAATAAATGCAAAATATAAACAGCGCTGCTGCGAGCGAAAAATAACAAGGATAAGAAGTTTTGAGGTCAGCCGCATGGTGACTCAGAAGGAAGCGTCAGAATCAGAAGTTCTGAAGCTAAGAGCATTGTGACTCAACAGGAGGCGTCAGTGGGCATCAGAAGTTCTGAGTTGGTATACTCTGAGGTCATGCAAAAAATGTTAGAGGGAAAACACAAGTTCTGGATGGTATTCAGACAATGGGCCACAAGTTAGAAGTTCTGTATTACACTAAAATAGTGAGCAAACGTCAGCAGTTCAGTGCATTATCAACATGTAAAAGTCATAAACTCTGAGTGTTTGGAAACAACTGATGGAAACAATCAAAAGTTTAGTGTATTTGACATGCAAGGAGAACTCAGAAGTTTTGTGTTGTGCTAACAGTATGTAAGCATCAAAAGTTCAGTGTGTGTTAACAGTGAGTGAAAAACAGAAGTTCAATGTTACGCTAAAGCTGTGAGTGAACATTAGAAGTTCTATGTTACGTCTCAACTCTTAATCAGCACATCAGCAATTTATTCAGTTCAGCAAATCAGAATAATCACAGCACAACAAATCACAGAAGTTCCAATCCTAAGTCTGAGCCTAGCATTATTCTAGAAGTTCTGATCCATAGTTTTTCTATTCATACAATGATATGTACAACATTAATACTATGATATTTACATGCTAATGATGTTCAGAATGAAAAGAAAGTAAAGTCAGAAAGACTTACCTGGGGCGTTCTTGGAGCTTTGAGTGGCTACCTTTGGATATTCTGAGTCAGCAAGAGAAATGGAAGAGTGATTGTATTCTTTGGCTCCAAGGGAAGACAAATATTTGTTTATGGGAAGTCTGGATTTTTTATGAAGGTTTCACAACTTCCTTTTCTCTCTTTTGGCCAATCTCTCTCTTTAAAATCCCGCCTCTAACCTTCAGCCTCTCGTCCAAAAATCCCCCCCTTGAACATATGATGGAGCCAAGTATTTATAGATGAATTTGTTGTGATTTTGGGGGGAAAAACAAATAGGATTTGAACCTGTTTTGGCATCTTGTTCCTCTGCTTTTTCATCACAGCTTTTGTATGCTAGTTTGGTGTAATCATGGGATGCAGATGTAGGTTGAGCTAGTTGTTGGTTATAGGTCTGCAGCAAGTTGCATGAATAAGGTTTTGGGATTTGGTCAAGTTCTGACCAAAGCGTTGAAATAGCCTTCATGTGTTGAAGCGTTGTCTTGTTTTTGAAGCAAGCATGGTGGTTGTCAGCAGGAATTAAGGAAAAGCAAAAAGCAAAGCATGAGATTAGTAAAAAAGTTGCTATCCCAAGACAATAGAGGTACACGTGGTGAGAATCCTTTGGATAAAGACTCAGAAGGTGGTTGCAAGCATTAAATGATGATGAGACTTATCACAACCAGAAATCCTGCCATATGAAACTCTGTATCATTGCTTGGTTCTTGATCAGAAGTTATACTTCAGCGTAGCATCCCATCTTCTGATCCTCTTATCTTCTGGCTCCAGCATGTTCTGAAGGAGCCTTCGGGCTTTGTATCACATTTTATAACCTTCTTTGCATTACCCTGGCAAACTCTGACTGAACTTGCATAGATGCTGAAGAGCCATGTTCTGACTGAAGGCCATAATCTGAACCAATTTTGCAACTTCTGACTGCACTTGCCTGGAGGCAGGCTCAGAAGTTCTGAAATGTCATTTTTTCTTAAATACTTAGAAAAATCCCAAGTATTTAGAAATTTGGCTTTTCCATAGTAAATTTGAGTTTTGAACCTCTTGATGAAACAAACTTCATATTCCAACATGTTTTGATGAAATATGATTCTTGAGATTTGATGTTGATCCAAAAGTCAAAGTTTGACTTTTCTTGTGTGCAAATGACCATTTTGCCCTTGTGAATGGTTTGCTTGGAAAATTTGTAGTTCAAGGCTTGGAAGCAAACTTGAGGATCCAGGGTAATCCCTTATGAAATGAGAGGGCAAATTTTGGGGTACAACAGCTGCCCCTGTTCAATCTTCTTATACCTGAAGAGTTAGATTAATAATTCTGCCATTCGTGACTTTAAGGTGTAAGATGATTGAACACTAGAGTGCCCAGAAATTTGCACTCGGCGGCGATAGGAGGAATGGGCTTAAAGATGCCATTTGGAGAGGTGATAGAATCTTGTTGGAGATGGGCTTGTAGATGCCATACAAGAATTCTTGTTGAGATGTAATCTGTAAGTTGAACATCAGAATGGCGTCCGTGTCTGGAGCCTATCTGTATTGTATCAAAAGTTGAGTCAGAATGAGTATCAGAATGGCTTCCGTGTATGGAGTGTATCTGAACTGTATTAAGGGGTTGAATCTGAATGAGTATTAGAATGGCTTCCGGGTCTGGAGCGTATCCAAACTGTATCTGAATTTGAAATCTGAATGAGTATCAGAATGGCATTCGTGTCTAGAGCGTATCTTAACTGTATCTGAAAGTTGGGTTGTTTGATGATGAGTCCGTGTAAAACTGCATCTGAAATTTCCTGAGAAGGAACTTGTAGGGTTGCTTCATGATGAGTCCGTGTAAACCTACATCTTGGAAAGGAGGAACCTATTGTAGGGTTTCCTGATGATGAGTCTGTGTAAAACTGCATCTGAAATTTCCTAAGAAGGAACTTGTGTACGGTTGCTTCATGATGAGTCCGTGTAAAACTACATCTTGGAAAGGAGGAACCTGTTATGGGGTTTCCTGATGATGAGTCCGTGTAAAACTGCATCTTGGAAAGGAGGAACCTGTGTAGGGTTTCCTGACGATGAGTCCGTGTAAAACTGCATCTTGAATTTCCTGAGAAGAAACCTGTGTATGGTTGCTTCTTGATGAGTCCATGTAAAACTGCATCTTGGAAAGAAGGAACCTGTGTAGGGTTGTCTGACGATGACTCCATGTAAAACTGCATCTTGGAAAGGAGGAACTTGTGTAGGGTTGCCTGACGATGAGTCTGTGTAAAACTACATCTTGGAAAGAGAAGGAACCGGTGTAGGGTTGCCTGAGCTGGTTGAGTAGATGGTGGTCCTGTCTGGTTTCAGGTATTAATCTACAATCAGTCATCCACAGATAGTTTTCCTAGCTTGTTACAGGTATTAATCTGGAACTTGAAAAGGTTGATGGTAGCCATCTGTTGATTGACCTTTTCCTGAAAAGGTAAAACGTTAGCTGTATGCAATGTCATGATGTATGAAATGCATGATGTCATGATGTTCTCAAAATAAATGAGATTGTGTCGTATGCACTTATCATGTATGTAAATAGGAGGTATGAAATATGAAATGTGAATGTATTTTTGTCTGGGAAAAGAAATCCTTGACAAATGTCGGGGAGTTTATTAAATCTTGGACTGCTGTTGAAGAGTATGTGTGTCTTCAGACTTTGCTTAGAATGTTTCCACCGGGGATTCCTGTTTTGTTGAGGAGAACTCCGCTGGGGAATATTGAAAAGTCTGTGGGGAGAATGTTTATTATTGCTTGGGAAAAGAGTTCAGGAGTCTCGGTTGTCCATTGCTCTACTGGAAAGTCGAAGTTGAACTGATATCTGGTCGGGTCTAAGTTTCACAATAACTTTATGGGGATTGTAGAGTATTCTATTGGGGAAGAGGAGTTGTGGTCCTTTGATTTGTAGCAATCGGAGAGGCAAAACTCAAGCTGGGGAAAAGTTTTCAGAGATTAAACTCTTAGTGGGGAATCATCCTATGAGAAGGATTTTGGGAAGATTTGTCACTGCCCATAGTAGCGAGTGTTTGTGCCACTTCCTGGAAATATTTGATTGTACGTAACCCTTTGCCGGGATTGACGTTCAATGCCCCAAGTGACGAGGATGGAGACTTGCCCCTGGTTACTCTGCATTTTGAGAGATTTCTTGGAATCTTGACTGGGCTGCCCCAGGTGTGTGGGATAGTGACATGTCTTTCCCCCTGTTGATAGAAGATTTGTCAATGGAAATGTCATCCTTCTTGAATTGATTTTGTTCACTGAGAGAGTTTTCGTTCACTGGATATTCGTTGTGTGAATTTCTCCGCTGTCAAACAAATAGCCATATGCAAACAGTGATATTCAAGTAATGCAAAGTTTATGTTTGTCTTGAAGTTTTGAAAAACGCGTCTTTAGCAAGTAAAGAAGTTTTGTAATTCAACTATGGATTTTGAGTAAAGCCTTACAGGAGTCAGGACACCTTTTGTAACAGTACGCTTTCGAACTAACCCGTGCTTCAATTAGGACTTTTGAAGGGTTGTAGCGTGGCTTGGATCACGGTTTAAGAAACAAAGGATAAAGGCTCAAAGTGTATTTGTACCCACCCGCTCTTCGTGATGTTCTTCAGTCTTAAACTCAGTTAATTGTGCGTTTGAACTACAATTGAGTCTGGAATGACATTTTGGTGATGGTTCAAACAAGTTAAGTTTGTTGGAAGGCAGTCATTTTTGCAACATTTTTCGTGTTGTTGAGGATTTGTAGTGACCTCTTTCTTTTAATTTGTTATCCCTGATTTTTGCCTGACTGATCTTTTTTTGAGATTACAGTCAACGGGATGCCCCAGTTTTCTTTAAGTCTCCTTTGTATGTTTTGACTTAGTGGGATTTTCTTTTTGAGAGATAATGACTGCCTATGTGATAGGGAACCATCACCATCTTTTGATTCCAGAGGAATGTTTCTTGTCATCATTCATTGTATTACGAGATGAGAGTTTGCGGCTTAACGCGCGTTTGAATTAACTGAGAGACTACCCTGCCCCAGGTTTTGATTAAAGGTTTCAATTTGTGTAAAAAGAAAAACTTCTACTTCTTTGGCTCGAAGGGGTTGTCTAGGGATTATCTTCCTTATAACTCCAGTGTTTAGGATTTGAAAGAATGCATGTACATCGTCAGCAAGGTCTGTCCAAAAGCATATTGTATGAGATTATGGTATTGTTTTTGTCATCCTCCCTCTAAAGGCTTGTAACTTTTAGCGATAGTTGAATGTCATAAAATGAGTAAAAAGCATTGTTTAAATATAATGAAAATGAGCGGATCAAATCAAGACAAACATATGCAATGCATTAATGAAACAAAGTTTGACATTAATAGATAAGTGTTTGAACAAGCAAAAGAAATTACAACTAAAAATCAAATGAACAGAAGCCTCTTTGTCTGAACTTGTCACTTTAGATGGTGAGCCTTTGAGGGACGGCAGAAGAATTCAGTCTGGCCATCTTGTGTGAACTCCAGCACTCCTCCGTCAATCAAGTCTTGGATCTTATTTTTCAAAGCCCAACAGTCATTCGTATCATGCCCAGGATTATTGGAGTGGTACGCACATAGTGTATTGGGATGATAGCTAGGAGCAGAGGTATTGGGATTCCGAGGAGGATCCCTTAATGTGATCATCTCTGCCTTCAACATGTGTTGTAGCGCTTGAGGCAGTGACATGTTGATCTTAGTAAACTACCTTTTGGGCTTGCTTTACCTTTGCTGATTTTCCGGTTGATGTTGACGAAGTCGTTGTTGGGCTCGTGATGTGGAAGCAAATTGGGAAGGTATTCTCTCCCTTAAACCGACTTCTTGTCTCATGGGAGGCTGAATGATGACTTGATCCCCAACCCTAGATGTTTTCCCCATTTGGTTACATCCATCCCGACGAAGCTTGTTGATGAGGACCCTCAGCTCTTCTTGTGCTTGTGCCAGGTTTTGAATAAGAGCCATCTGGCCCACCAGTTGTCCCATCATTTGGACCCTCATTATGGCTATTTCAGTTTGTAGCCTTTCCAACTGATCATCCTTGTTGCCCTCAGGATTTCCCATGATCATGCCCCTGGTGAGGAGCGCCTTGACCTCTTCTTGTCCCTTGGATAGGTTTAAGAACATCTTTTGAAGTTGAGCGTTTTGAGCCTGGATGTCCTTGATAGTTTGCTCTAGAGCCATCTCTACTGAAATAAACAGTAGGAAGATAAGGAGACTTGTATGGGAGAAACATGTTATGATATGATACATGATATGTGGATGCATGTTTTCAAGGATCTCACGGAGTAAACACAAGAAAAAGTTAGAAATTGAACTTTGATCAACATCTTTGATTGGATAACTTTGTATCAGTGGATGTCCCTCCACGAGAATCAAGCTCACCATATCAAGTGGGTCATAGCCCTTGACTTTAGTACGTTGTACTTGATTTCGACGGTGTTTGGTTAGAGGAAAATAAATCCTCTTGCCTCTTTGGTGGACGTCTGGTTCAACATGACCTTACATCAAATACCCTTGAGATCCTTGAAATGGTTATTGAAAATGCTATGGTATGATGTTATGTATAAGGATGCAAAGTAAGAAAGTTTATATACAAATAATCATATTCACACAAAGCAGACAAGTCCTTAGGTTTAGGCTTGCATGGAGTTTGTGGGTAAGTACCCTCTTGGAGTTTAGTTGGCTCAACCTGTCCTAGTTAATAGTAATCGGGTTCTAAGGGATCTCAATATCACTGACCTTTCCCACAAGCTTCGTTCGGTAGGCAATTGACTCGCAACCAAACAAAACTCGGGAGTCAAGTCTCAATGAGTGTAGCATCGAGTATCTACCAACTTCGGACTGCACCAAAGCCGGTCATCTCACGATGTCCTAATGGGCCAAGTTGGTCAAGTAAGGTTCTAAGGTCAGTTAATGCTTCACGACACCACGCGGCGGCCCCATACTCTCCTTGATTGACTCAAGGGTTACCGATACCAACCAAAGTGCCACATCAACGTAGCTACTACTTCAATCGTGTCGGTATACCCTGCACAGTTCCCTCATAATTTATTGCTACTTACCTAAAAGGTGTCCCCAAATCCGGGTGTAGGATTTAAAACAAACCCAAACAAGGAAACAAAATGTAAAGCAAATAAATCAAACAATGTAAGTAAGTAAAGGTGATCTAGCCCTAAGGTAACCCCACTTTTAAGTACATTATCCCCAGCAGAGTCGCCAGTTCTGTGATATGGTGGGAGAACTGACTTGAGGTTTTGTGTTTTATTGCAAATGTTGCGGTTAGAAAGAGTCGCCACCGACTTTTCTTTTATCCAAAAGGAAAGGTGAAAAAGCACAGGAAAGACCTTTGAGATTTGTTTCTTGAGTCTGGGGGGTAGATTATGAAAAGGGAAGGTATTAGCACCCTTTTCATCCATGGTTTTCCATGGGCTCTTAGTTGCTTGCTAGATCACTTGCTTTTGTTTGAAATTGTGCTTTGTGTGGTTTTTGAAAGTATTTTGTAAAAGAGGCCATTGTCTAGGCAATCTTTGTAATGATTCTCGTTTGTAAGAATGTATGCAAAGTGTTGTTTCGAAAATAGTTCAAAGATGTGTTTGTGAGATGTGTTTTTGAAAGTGATTTTGAAAAGGGTTTCCTTTGTAATGGCTCTCGTCTCTATAAGAACGCGTACAAATTGTTTATCTTTTGAAAATGTTTCAAATGGAAGTGTTGGTGTATAAAATGTTTTTGTTGTGAGCAAACGAGCAACTAGGAGCGAATCTACCTACTCAAAAGGTCTTAGGTGTGCTTTTCCTCCTCCTTTAAATGTTGCTATCTTACCCTTGATTTGGTAAGAAGCTCTATCGTTGGATGTGAAGGGACGGGCGTTGGGTCATCGTATGACCATGATAGCAATGTTGTGAGATGACTTAGCACTTTTATTTTAGGGACTAAGATCATTTTGAAAGGCAACATTTATAGCGTCATCGAGGGACTATGATCTTGTATTTCAATTGTTTGTGCTAAGACATCCTACATGCATAACATGGCCATTTTTAGGCAACAAGTGGAGTTAACCTTAAGGGTGCATGTGTGCAAGTGTGTTTGATTGCATGCATTTGTATTTGATTTTTAGTGGTCTACTTGTTGATTTTATCTCTTGCCATACAAACCTAATTACTATATAGTATAAGGAAAACAGTAAATTGCGAAGAATGAAATTCTACACTATTACCATATTTAGGGGATGGGGGTACATATGTACGAATGGGGATTGCAAGTAAAATAAGTCCTAAATTATTATTACAACCATATTGAAATGTATAATATAAGAAAGAAATGGACTTGTTTAAAAAATGCTTTTGTCTTTAAGGAAATAAATTAAAAGGAAAATATTTTTATGTTTTTTATGTTAAAAACAAGTTAATATTAAAAATGATGAAAAAGAAAATAAATGAAAAATAGAAACAGCGCTGCTGCGAGCGAAAAATAACAAGGATCAGAAGTTCTGAGGTCAGCCGCGTGGTAACTCAGAAGGAAGCGTCAGAATTAGAAGTTCTAAATCTAAGAGCGTTGTGACTCAACAGGAGGCGTCAGTGGGCATCAGAAGTTCTGAGTTGGTATACTCTGAGGTCCTGCAAAAAATGTTAGAGGGAAAACACAGAAGTTTTGGGTGGTATTCAGACATTGGGCCACAAGTCATAAGTTTTGTATTACACTAAAACAGTGAGCAAACGTTAGCAGTTCAGTGCATTATCAACATGTAAAAGTCATAAACTCTGAGTGTTTGAAAACAGCTGATGGAAACAATCAGAAGTTCAGTGTATTTGACATGCAAAGAGAACTCAGAAGTTTTGTGTTATGCTAACAGTATGTAAGCATAAGAAGTTCAGTGTGTGTTAACAGTGAGTGAAAAACAGAAGTTCAGCGTTACGCTAAAGCTGTGAGTGAACATCAGAAGTTCTATGTTACGTCTCAACTCTTAATCAATACATCAGCAATTTATTCAGTTCAGTAAATCAGAATAATCACAGCACAACAAATCATAGAAGTTCCAATCCTAAGTCGTAGCCTGGCATTATTCTAGAAGTTCTTATCCATAGTTTTTCTATTCATACAATGATATGTACAACATTAATACTATGATATTTACATGCTAATGATGTTCAGAATGAAAAGCAAGTAAAGTCAGAAAGACTTACCTGGGGCGTTCTTGGAGCTTTGAGTGGCTACCTTTGGATTTTCTGAGTCAGCAAGAGAAATGGAAGAGTGATTGTATTCTTTGTCTCTAAGGGAAGAACAAAGATTTGTTTATGGGAAGTCTGGATTGTTTATGAAGGTTTCACAACTTCCTTTTCTTTCTTTTTGCCAATCTCTCTCTTTAAAAGCCCGCCTCTAACCTTCAGCCTCTCATCCAAAAAGCCCCCCCTTGAATATATGATGGAGCCAAGTATTTATAGAAGAATTTGTTGTGATTTTTGGGGGGGGGGAAACAAATAGTATTTGAACCTGTTTTGGCATCCTGTTCCTTTGCTTTTTCATCATAGTTTTTGTATGTTAGTTTGGTGTAATCATGGGATGCAGGCGTAGGCTGAGCTAGCTATTGGTTATAGGTCTGCAGCAAGTTGCATGAACAAGGTTTTGGGATTTGGTCAAGTTCTGACCAAAGCGTTGAAATAGCCTTCATGTGCTGAAGCGTTGCCTTGTTTTTGAAGCAAGCATGGTGGTTGTCAGCAGGAATTAAGGAAAAGAAAAAAGCAAAGCATGAGCTTAGTAGTAAAGTTGCTATCCCAAGACAGTAGAGGTACACATGGTGAGAATCCTTTGGATAAAGACTCAAAAGGTGGTTGCGAGCATTAAATGAGCATTAAATGATGATGAGACTTATCACAACCAGAAATCCTGCCATGTGAAACTCTGTATCATTGCTTGGTTCTCGATCAGAAGTTATGCTTCAGCGTAGCATCCCATCTTCTGATCCTCTTATCTTCTGGCTCCAGCATGTTCTGAAGGAGCCTTCAGGCTTTGTATCACGTTTTATAACCTTCTTTGCATTACCCTGGAAAACTCTGACTGAACTTGCGTAGAGGCTGAAGAGCCATGTTCTGACTGAAGGCCGTATTCTGAACCAATTTTGCAACTTCTGACTGCACTTGCCTGGAGGCTGGCTCAGAAGTTCTAAAATGTCATTTTTTCTTAAATACTTAGAAAAATCCCAAGAATTTAGAAATTTGGCTTTTCCATAGTAAATTTGACTTCTGAACCTCTTGATGAAACAAAATTCATATTCCAACATGTTTTGATGAAATTTGATTCTTGAGATTTGATGTTGATCCAAAAGTCAAAGATTGACTTTTCTTGTGTGAAAATGACCATTTTGCCCTTATGAATGGTTTGCTTGGAAAATTTGTAGTTCAAGGCTTGGAAGAAAACTTGAGGATCCCGAGTAATCCCTTGTGAAATGAGAGGGCAAATTTTGGGGTACAACAGTATCAAATGAAGGAATCAGAACACCGTAGTTCCTCTAGAAAATGGTATGTTTGTTTGTGTTTTTTAGTGGGCGACGCTAACGCACGCATTCTAGCAATAGGCACGGCCGATATCGCGGTAGAACGGAGATAACATGCCCTTTGGGGAGTTTTGATTTGTTGAGTGTTTTTGCAAGTTTTAAAATAAATTCAAGTAATGTTTAAAGGTGTTTTTGGATTTTTGATTTGTGACAGTTAAGTTTTAATTACAAAAGAAAAAGATTAAGAGGGAAACTAAAAAAACTTAATGTGGTTATGTACAAGTGAACTAAAAGTCTACTTCGACATAAGACGATTGAAATAGGGTTTAATCGCCTCATGGAGCTACCTAAGGGAGTAGGATATCAAGGTTTTGAACGAGCAAACAAAGAAACTTAAATGTTTTTTTTATGGTTTTATATAAAAGAAAATAGTACTATAATGTGTTTATGACTTTAAAAATAAACATTAAAACCTAATTCTAAATTATTTTTGGATATTTTTATCATGTTAAGAAAAAATAAAATATGAATATATTATACATATATTTTATGCACAAAAATTTAGAAATTAAAAGGGAAAGGAGTTCTAATTCTATAATTGACTAAACTAATTAAAAGAAATTATCAAAAAAGAACATTTCTAATTAATTAATTACTACCTAGACTAAATTAATAATAATAAATAAAATTAAACAAATTTGTGAGATAAATAATAATACTAAGTTAGTAAAGGGTGGCGTATAAGGTAGAAAGAGCTGCTGGGCCAAAGAGAGAACAAAAAAGACATACCAGACCCAAACCAAATAACAAAAGGGGACTGAAAATTACTGTTTTTCTTAAAACAAAAATAAATAAAAAATCTATGCTGGGCTGGACCGGGTCAGAGGGTCCGGACCCAGCGACCCACTTAAGAACAAGGGTCACAAAAACCCTAACAACAGAAAAACGTTCGCGCCCCCCTCACAGCTTCCTCTATTCTCTATTATTCTCCAACGAATTCCAAATCTTCCATCACTTCCAACATCGTCTCTGATTTCCTCTATCTCGTGTTTCCTGGCTACCATCATCGATACCTCGACATCAGCACCTCCATCTAATTTCAAGCAGCGCCTCTGTCCCAATTTGTTGTGACTTGTGTTCTTCCCTTCTACTGACTCAAATATCAGTGCTAAGTTACGCCTCATTCCCGATCTGCTCCGACAACATCGATGATGAAGAACAGGTAAACACCAGTTATTGTTCACTCCTCTTCTACTTCTTTATAATGATATTTTCGAATCTGTGGTGTTGTCAGTTTCATTTGTTGTGTATGAATCTGCGTGGAAATGTGTTGTAGGTACGATTTAGGAGGGAATCCGACTCAACTGGATATGAAGCTCGTTTACGTCAAGAGCAAACCCTCGAAGGTGAATGAGCAAGTCACGTAATGAGGAAGAGTTTGCAAACCTAATTCTTTGCCTTAGTTCGAAAAGACAACTGGTTATGTCGTTGTTGTAGATCAAAGCTGGGCTCAGAGGGGGTTCACTATTGGAACTCCTCTTGAGTAACTGAGCAAAAGGGTGAGCAAAATATTTCGTGGGAAACTCTCTTTTCAAGGTTAAAGATTAGTGACAAAAAAAGAAAACAGTTCAAACAACAATTACATTCACACATTAATCATCAGTAGCATGACAAGGATAGTTAGACTGCCATAGGAGTCGGCGACAAAAACTAGCTACAACAAAATCGAAGATGAGAGATCGAATTACCTACAGCAAGGATATTTTAGCTGGATTATTCAATGAGGTATGGTTTCCTTACTTTATTTCTGCTGCTTTTACTTTTGGATTCTTCTACTCCATCCCTTTATTCATCTGCTTCAATTGTTGATATGTTGCAGGTTGTCATATGAGTTTGCAGGGTGATTGATGTTGGTTGTTGTTGTACCCCAAAATTTTCCCTCTCTCTTTTTTGCAAGAAATCACAGCTTCGGGCTTTTCCTGATTTTTCAGATTGGCTCAAGAATCGGTCAAATAGACTTTTCTTATCAGTCAAACAAAATTAGGGTTTCCATTAACTTTTGAATCAGTCCAAGCAGATTATTAGGGTTTTTAGTGATTTGGTTGGGTTTGGCTCAGGGTTTGATCAGGCGGACGTTTCTTTGACAGTAAATCCAACATTAGGGTTTGCACGCACATTCTCAGAAGAATTTGAATCCATAGTGTCTAAATTGACTGTCACACTGCTTTGACGCTTGTTCAAGATTTCAGTTTGTTTCTCAAGATCTGAACCTCTGGGATAGAAGTTGAGGTTTCTGATTGAAAGTTTGAATCTTTAGTTTGATCAGTAAAGAAAAAGGCGTATGGACGTTTGTTTGTTTATTTGTGCAATGCTTTTGGTTATTTGGAATGCCGGAAGTATTGTTGGTTAATGCAAAGCTGTGTGACTGCGACGTTTGTTGATTATTTATAATTTCTAAGTTAAGATTATTGGGATAATTTCCAATTATTATAACTCAAGAGATTTAAATGATTAAATAAACAAGTGCAGAAGAATTAAAGAATTAACTGACAAAAGATTTTTATTCATTTTCAATTGTTTGTTACAAATATTATTTGAATACTATAAATTTATTTAGTGTTTACAATAATGTTATTACAAATGATTAGAAATAAAATAAAACTATATCCTAAATCTCTTGAAGTCTTCATCTTCTACTGTTGCATCCTTTTCTCAACTGATATTTACCTGTAAAAAGAGAAGAAAGAAGTCAACACAATTTGGGAAAAGTATTTTTCAAACAGTTAATCAAAAAAACTCATCATTAAAGGTGTTGGCCGGAATCAGTTTGTTCGTCCTCTCTGCAAATCGCAAGAAGATGTCTCTTCTTGGTTCACAAAGAGGGAAGTAAAATGTTTGCAAGCCTATGAATCAATTAAGCAAAATGCACAAAGCTTCATAAGTCCAAACAAATTGCAAAATGCAAACTGAAAATGCCAAGCTAAATTGCAAAGTTCAAACTGAAACTAAACCAAATTGCATTGTCAAACTGAAAATGCCAAACTAAGTTACAAGAAGCTGTCAACAAAACTGTCCAAGGAAGCTGTCAAAACTGTCAAAAAAAGCTTTCAATAAAGCTGTTAACAAGTACACAGAAGCAATGCAGAAAATCTGGAGGTAAGAAGATATGCAGAGGAAAGACAAAATGCAAGCAAACTTGTAAAAGCATTTTTCATCATTTTCTGGCCAAAACCTTTTCAGAATAGAAAGTACAGTTTAAGTAATTAAATATACTTTTCTGGAGAGAGAGAAAGAGAGTAAAAAGCAGGCTCACAGTTTTTGGGCAGGCTCAAGACATAGATAAATATAACAAGATATCCAACACTGTAAAGGGGGGGCAGAACACATAGAAAAATATAACACAAAACAAACACATAACACAAGCCCCCAAGCCTGTTTCAAACTGCCTGGCAACCTGCTTCTAGCAAGCCTGTAACCAGAACAAAACCTTCAAGCTTGCCTGCTAAAAACCTGCTTCAAGCAAGCCTGTAACCAGAACAAAACCTTCAAGCTTGCCTGCTAAAAACCTGCCTCAAGCCTGCTTCAAACTACCAGAAACCTGCCTCAAGCCTGCTTCAAACTACCATAAGCCTGCTTCAAGCCTGCCTACTAAAAACCAATTACAAAACCTTCAACAAAACCTGTCAAGTTGCTCAAGCCTGCTTCAAGCCAAGCATAACAAGCAAAAACCCTGAAGCCTAAGGCAACAAGCCCTGAAGCTGTAAACACATAGCCCAAAAACCTGTTACAATCACAAGCCTGTTTCAGCCTGCCTAAAAAAACTGTCAAACTGCATAGCATTCAAGCCAAAGCGCCTCAGAACCAAAGTTCATCATAGGCCAAAACAGAAACCCAATCCACAATAGCCAAAAAGACATTCTCAGAATAAGGCAACATCATCAACATCATCAAGTTATAAGAACAACAATAGTAACAACAGCCTCATAACTGGGTTCATCACAGGCGAAACCAGCCAAACCCAAGAGAGGAAAAGAAACTCAGAAGAAAGCAACACTGAAGCAAGCATCTCAGATTCGATATCATCATCATTGAAAAAAGCCAACAAAGCCAATATTCAAAAACAAGAAGCAAAAGCATCTCAGAAGTCATGATATCATTATAGAATCAGCATAGCCAAAGCCAAACAACAATAATAACGAACTTCAATATTGTTCATCATCAGAATCAAAGAACAAGCATTCGAATACTCAGAGGCAAGCAAAAGAGAGAATTCATAAACAAACAACAACAGGGTTTTCAGAGCAGGTTCATCACAAAACCAAACAAAGTTAAAGATACAAGTACCAGGAGCCCAGCATCACAGCCTCCCCGCCAGCCACCAGAGAACGCCTCCTGTCCAAACTCTCTGCCTCCTCTCCAAAAGCAGAACAAAGGTATTGTCCCTCTTTCCTTTTTTCTAACACCTCAAGCAAACACAAACAACATATAAAGATCATAATATGTAAAAGTTCAAGAACATGCATGAATCCAAAACCCTAAAACAAAAATCATTACCTCTTTTATCGCCGCCTGAACAATCGTGGAAAGAGGAGAGTGGAGATGGCGCCTGGTAGCCTGAGGCAAGGAGAGGAGACATCAGAGGCCATGTTTGAGAAAAGATGAAGACGAAGAAGAAAAGAGAGGAGAGCGGCGCCGTTCAACTGTGAAAACCTTGTTCTGAAACAAAACATGTGAAACCCTAACAAAAACTTCTCAAACGCGTTTGGGCTTCTGCCCCATCAAAACCACAAAGCCCAATGTTTTCAGCGTGCGTACCCCCCTCTTGTCTCCTTTCCACACTCATTTTGGGCCATTTATTGTCCTCATAGCCCATTTGTTTTCTTAATTTTTTTTTATACAAATCAATCTTTTTTTTTCTTTTCTTTCTATCACCTTATTTTCCTTTTTTTATATAACCTATTTTGTTAAAGTAAAATAATACATTAACTTTTCTTGTACAAAATTTTCTTAAATGCTTCTTTTTATTTTAGAACAATTAAAAATACATAAATCTTAGGTTATTAAGTTTAAGCAATTTTTTTTTGTTAAAACCTTTTTTGTTTAATTAAACCTTTTATATTAAACATTAACAAAAGTACATAAATAATAGATTTTTAAATTAAATATTTCTTTCTTTTAGAAACTCTTTTGTTTATATATAATTAACAAAAAACACAAAAATAAATAATAATACTTAACTTGTATAATTTGTAAATAATCACATACATTTCACAAATACTTTTGATTCTCTTTTATTCTTATACCTTGCTATATTTTTATATTGAGAATGTGACGATTCGATTTGGTTGTAAATAATATTTGGACACTACTATTCTGATAAGACTCATCCCCATTTGTAAACATTTGTACCCCCATCCCCGGATACTTATTTGTAATAGCTTAGACTTTAAATTTCCGCAATTTATCGCTTTCTATATACTGTATAGTAATTAGGGTTTGTATGCGAAGATTCAAAATCAACCGCTAGATAACCTAACACAAAGATAAATGCATGAAAATCAATACACAATTCACACTTGCACCCCTAGGGTAATCCCGCTTGTTGCCTTCAAAAATGGGCCATGTTTGCATGTCAAGTACTTTGGCAAAACAAAAACAAACAAAATGATCATAGTCCCTCGATGACGCTATCGGAGTTGCCTAAACAAAAATGATCATAGTCCCTCAAGAAAATTGCCAAAATACTTGACACTATTGCATTCATGGTCTATACGATGACCCGCGCATGTCCCGTTAAACATCCTAACGCAAGGTTGTTCACCAAATACAATGGTGAAACAACACTGTTAAAAGGGTTAAAACATGAGAAAGATCTTTGAGTAAATTAGGGTAGATAGATCTTAGTTACTTGATCAAACTTGCAAAACACACTTGCCATTTTCAAACACACATCACAATACAACTTCCAAAAACAACTTTCAAAAAAACATTGAAACATCTTTTCAAAAAGACAAACACCTTTGTAAAACATTCGAGTAAAGAATTGTTACAATGGTTGCCTAGACAAGGCATCTTTTTCAAAACATTTTCAAAACCACACAGAAAGAGCACCATTTCAAACATTGAAAAGCAAAGGCAAGTGATCTAAAACAAGTAACTAAGAGCCCATGTGTGATACGGTGGGAGAACTGACTTGAGGTTTTGCGTTTGTTTTCGCAAATGTTTCGGTTGAGCAAGAGTCGCCACCGACTTTTTATTTTATCCTAAGGAAAGGTTAAAAAGCACAGCAAAAACCTTTGAGATCTTTTCTTGGGTTCGGGGAGTAGATTATAGAAAGGGAAGGTATTAGCACCCTTTCTATCCATGGTTATCCATGGGCTCTTAGTTACTTGCTTAGATCAACTTGCCTTGATTTTCAATTGTTTGAAATGGTGCTTTCAATTGTTTGAAATGGTGATTTGTGTGTGGGTTTGAAAATGTTTTTGAAAAGAGGCCAATGTGGTGGCAACCTTTGTAATGATCCATGTTGGGATGTATACAAAGGTGTATGTCTTTTGAAAAGTTTTCAATGTTTTTGAAAGTTGTTTTGAAAATGTTGTGATGTGTGGTTTTGAAAAAATAGGCAAGTTTTTTTGTTTTGCAAGTTGGCAAGTAACCAAAAGCTATCTACCCTAAATTTCTCAAAGATCTTTGCTATGTTTTAACCCTTTTAACAATTTTGTTCCACCATTGTATTTGGTGGACAATCTTGTGTTAGGATGTGAACGGGACGGGCGCGGGTCATTGTTTAGACCATGATTGCAATGGTGCCAAGTGTCTTTGGGCAATTTTTCCTTTAAGGGACTTGATCATTTTTTAGGCAACTTTTGAAAGCGTCATTGAGGGACTATGATCATTTGAATTTGTTTTGTTTTTGCCAAAGACACTCAACATGCAATATGGCCCATTATTGAAGGCAACAAGTGGAGTAACCCTAGGGGGTACAAGTGTGATTAGTGTTGTCCATTTTCATGCTTGTTTATCTTGAAATTAGGTCAAACTATTTGGTTGATTTTTTGCATACAAAACCCTAAGTCTATCATGGTATAATTAGAAAGCTTTAAAGTGCGAAATTTAAAGGTCCTAAATTATTACAACACAATCATGGGATGGGGGGTACAAATGTTCAAATGGGGATATTTTAGAAAGAAATTAAAACCTAAGCTATTACATCCAAATTGAATTTTTACAAGGTATTTAATTTCACAATAATTAAATAAAAATACAATAAATATGCAAGATGCAAAAAGTGATTTTTATATGTGTGTAAAAAGTATTTTTTATGTGTCAAATAAACAAAAATAAAAAGGATTAATTTTGGGTATTTTTACATTTTAGGGCAAAACCCTAATTTTTCTAAATAAAATGTATTAATTATTTATTATATGCAATATTTATTAATTATGTACAAAAAATAAATAAAAGAAAGTATATTGCAAAAAAAGTATTTTTGAGGTTAAAAATTAATAAAAATAAAAAAATGTATTATTTTGTGTTTTTATCCTAAATATTCTAATAAATGTATAAGTATTTATTATATTTACTAAATATATTAAATATGTACAAAAATAAAATATTTAATATTTACAAAAAAAGTATATTTTTTTAGAAAATGTTTTCAAGAGATAAAATAAAATAAAATCAGAAAATAAAATGTATTTTGGATTATTTTTGGTATTTTGAATAAAAAGGATATTATGTTTATTTATGTACAAAATTCAAATAAAACAAACAAAAATCCAAATAAAATGCAAAAGTGGTTAAAAAAATATTTTTAATATTTTTTATGTTTTGTCAAAAAATATCAAGTCAGAATAAAAAAGAAAAAGTCAAAAAATGATAAAAATAAACACAATGGGCCAAGGGGGTGTGTGTGTGAAACAGTGGTGCAAAAAGGAAGAACAACACAGGCCCAGCCCAAAGAGGTTGTCTTCAACCTCCAGCAACAAATTTGTCAAAAACGCGCGCCTTTCCCACCTTGTTCAAACATCCTGATTCCTGGACTTTTAGCATAAACTTATAACACAAAAAATGTCAAGCATCAAGCCATGAATCCATACATACCAAGAACTTGATCTAACTCTCAGAAATGAGAGAGAATTTCTTCTCCCCCAATTTCTGACCTAAGTTTTTGTCAATGTTCAGGTCTTAAATTCTCTCAGCATATGCAATATAAATGGAAAGTGAGGATATGAGTGGCTTCAGGGACATGAGTATGACTACTTTCATTCATAAATCTAAACCTAACTCTTCCTAGATTGAGAGATAGAAGTCCATGAACTTACCTGTTCAGCTTGGATCATGTATGACAATGGAGGCACTTTCAAGGCAATGTGAGGACTTGTACAGCTTGCTTGAAGTTCAGGGATGCTTCTCCAACCTTTAGCTTGCCTTGAAACTAAATGAATCAAGCTATGGAAGTCAATCTGCAAAACAGAAAAAGTGAAAATGGTGAAGTTGGTTAGGGGTGTTACAGTTCGTGTCCAATGCTTGGGATAGTTTGTATAGGTGGTATGGAGTGTGTATGAACTGGTTTTGGCCAAGGCGCACGAATGGATTAAGTTATGGACCTCAAACTGCAGGGATGCCCTGTTTTTGTGCAGTACAATGGTGTTTTGAGTTTTAGGGAGGTATGGAAGGTAGTTAGCTCGTGCCTTATCTCAGGTTTGATGTTTGGAATGTGTACAACAAGTTTGTCTAAGCTTGTGGTTGCAGCAATGTGTGTTGGATATCAATATGCCAAGTTTCTTCTAATGTAAGTCAAAAATGCCAAGTGTTGTTACAGGCTCCTCTAGGCCCCTCAAATGTGCTGCAAAGCTTTGTCTTGATCAGTGGGATATGTTCAATAACTTGTGCCTAGAGGATATGCATTGTACCTCTTGATTTGCAAACTTGACATAAAGTGTAACTTTACAAAAATGGATATCTTGCTTTTTCTAATTATGGACTAATCCTTCATGTAATGACCAAATGCATAGAATAACACCTTGGCACAATGGTTTAGCATTTAATTTTTGAGTGTAAATAAGATTAGTGGCCTGTAATGTAGCTTGCACATGCTGAGTTTGAAAATGCACAAGTTATGAACATGGAAATGGCTCATGAACAAAGTGACTTTTGCCCATATTGCCAAATTCGATTCTCCCTAACCACAAGGGTGTTTGAGAAGTTCTTGGACATTTTGGAAAGCTTGGAATGTGTACTACAATCCATATTTGTAATGCAAGTTGAAATTCCAAGTGGAAGCATGTGAAAAGTGGCCATGAAGTTAGGCAAAAATCCTGCCTAGAATAGGTCAAAATTTTTCTAAGTTAAGAATGTTTTGCACCCTTGTTCCAAAAATTGTAACTTGAGATACAAGCTTCTTTTGAGGAAACTTTGTGAATAAAAGTTATAGATTTTTCAATGTAATACAACTTTCATGTTTTGAGTTTTCCTTGAATCCAAATGTATCTTGATGAAAAAATGGGACAAAGTTAGGAAGAAATTAGGAATTTTCATAACTTAGAAAAATTCTAAGTTATGAAATTTCTTCATTTCAAACCCTAATTTGTGATTTTTGATTTCTTGATGAACAAGTTTCATAATTTGACATGTCTTGATGAAAAATGAATCTTGACACTTGATCTTGACCAAAAAGTCAAAGTTTGACTTTTCAGTATACAGTCAAATTTGGCTCAGTTGACTGGAAAATTCATCTGTCAATCTTGTGCATTTGGGATCTTTTGAACTTGTTCAACATGTCAAGACAATGCCATTGGGTCCTTGAGTACATATGTGAGCTTGGTTTGCCATTGGCTAGGTTAAACGGTCAAAAATTGCCTTTGTGCAGTCAAAACCCTAAAAATGACCATTTTGCCCTTTTGGTGATCTGATCAAATTTCTTGTGGAATTATGATCCAAACTTGATCAAATGGTCCATATTAGTTCATAATGTTGATGTGGGTCAAAAATCATGAGGTTTGACTGTCAATTGACCACAGTTGACTTTTTCCCCAATACAGCTGATTTCTAGGTCAATTGTCCAATTGACTGGGCAAAGATTGGAATCAAGGCTTGAAACTTGGTATGGATAAACTTGTGAGTCTAACATGAAGCATGAAAGTCACTTTGGGTCTTTTAGGTCAAAACATCTTTGTGCAAACTCAAACCCTAATTTGGGTCAACAGTGCAAGGAGGGGTCTTGAGCAGAGTAAACCCTAGCTGGATCTTGAGCTCCAAGGGTCTTGTGATGAGAAAATGTTGAGGAAATGGGAGAGCAAATTTTGGGGTACAACAGTTTCCCCTGTTCAATCTTCTTGAACCTGAAGAGTTAGATTGGCAAGTTTGCCTTTCGCGACTCGAGGGTAAAAGGAGATTGGACACTAGAGTGCCCGGAAATTTGCACTCGCATGTTGGAGTGTCAGCAATGTGATGGAGGGAATGGGCTTATAAATTCCATTTGGAGGAGATGGTGGATAGGAGGATGGGCTTATAGATGCCATCTGGGGAGTGACAGAGCCTTGTCGGGAATGGGCTTATAGATTCCATTGGAAGTGTTGATCGCGTAAGAGATTCCTTAGTGAGAACTTGCGTATTTTGAGAAAGGAAGATGTTTCCTGGCTTGTTACAGGTGTTGATCTTCAGTCTCTTCATGCAAATATGCCCTGGCTGGATACAGGTATCGAATCTATAAATGGTTGCTCACGGATGTGCCCTGGCTAGATATAGGAATCGAATCTAGAACTGTTGTCTACAGATATGCCCTGGCTGGATACAGGTATCGAATCTGGAATTGTCGTCTACAGATATGCCCTGGCTGGATACAGGTATCGAATCTGGAATTGTCGAAAGGTTGGTAGAGATAGATTTCCTGGCTGGATACAGGTGTCGACCTCTGACCTGAGAATGAAAGATAATTTCCTGGCCTGTTATAGGGGTTGTTCTTTAAACTCTTCTTGTAGATATGCCCTGGCTAGATACAGGTATCGAATCTACAATCAATCACTCACATATGTGCCCTGGCTAGATACAGGAATCGAATCTGGAATTGCGATAGTTGACAGTAATCATCTTTGGATTGACCTTTTCCTGAAAAGGCAAAAACATCAGTTGTACGCAATGTCATGATGCATGATGTTATGATGCTCAAAATGAGATAGTGTTGTATGCACTTTATCATATATGTAAGCAGGATGTATGAAATGTGAAATGTTTATGAATGTATTTACGTCTAGAAAATAAATCCTTGACGAGTGCAGGGAACCTGTGGAATCCTGGGCTGATGTTGAAGAGTAGAGTTCTTCGTTTCCGCCGGGGATGACGGTTGTAAGAATAAACCGGTAGGAGAAGATGACTCCGATGGGGAATACACTTGTTGGAGAGATTACTCTGCAGGGAATTACTCTGTGGGAAGAGATACTTCGCTGAGGTTTTGATGAGAGCTCCGCTGGGGATTCCACTGATAAGTTATGTTGGGGAACTTGATGAACTCCGCTAGGGAATAGGAAGAACTTCGTCGAGGACGATCTTTCCGTGGCAATTAGCTGAGGATAACCCAGTTATACCCTGATGGGAAAATAACCTTTGAATAAAGTCGGGGAGAGACGTATGTACTCTGCAGGTGGTAAGCTTCCAGAATCTACTGGGGATAAGCTTCAGAATCTAATGGCGACTTCACTGGGGATGTGGATTCCACTCTCCTGCGGACACTTTTCGGACTGTACTGGGAAATGGTTCCACTGGATGCTTGTATTCCGCCGGGGAACAATCTTATATTAAGACTGCCGGGGATGCTTGCTGAGGAATGTCTATACTCCGCTGGGGGAACGTTTAGATCTTCTGGGGATACCCAACTTCCTTAAGGTTGACAATAGACTAACTCGGCTTGGGGAGAGTATCGCTGACTTGCTAGGGGGAAAAATGTGCCTTTTCAGGGCTGATGGGAAACCAACTCTACTTGAGGAGAGTATTGCTGAATCTGGTCTTACTCTGTGGGGAGTTGAGGTAACTTGGTCACATTCTTCAGCCGAACTTACCTTGGTACCTTGGTGGACAGAGCAACTAGACCGCTTGGACAAATCTAAATTGCCCCTGTTTCTGATGTCATCTGTAATTAGTCTTTTGTTTCATATGCAAATATTCATGATTAGCGATTAATGTCAAATGCATATATCAAAAATGAACATTGGACGTTTTTTGCAAAACAAAACAGAAAAAGGAAAAACGATGGGTAATTTGTCTGAAAAATTGAACTTGTATTGATTTTGAAATTTGCCTGTAAATAGGCGTTTATGAACAGGAGGCTGACGTCCTAGTAAGAGAACGCCGCCGAACAACAAAGAGTTTATACAATTTTGAAAAGGAAACAAAACAGCTATGTGAAAAATAATCCCACTGGGTTCCAACTCTGTTGTCGCCTTTATGTCTTCAAGCGTCTCATCACCTTGCTGCTTAGTTGAAGATGAAGCTGATTGATCGATGTCGAAGTCTGAGCCTGATAGTTGATGCCGAATCCTGGATGCAAGGTGATCCAATGAGACATAGTATTACGCTTATCCCTAACTTTTGCCTGGACCGCCCTTTCGGGTTTTCAGTCCACCGGGATACCCATTTTTGCCCAATCCGCCTTTTCAGGTTTTCGACTTGCCGGGTATACTGATTTTTTTCATTTTCATCCCTTATTTCTGCCCGAACCCTTTTGGTTCGCCGGGAAGCCCTTATTTTTGCCTAGGTGTGTCAACCTAGCGGGTCTTTTATTCATGCGTAGTATCTTTTTACTATGTCTGCATTGGCGGGGTGAGGAAGGTCGTCACCATCCATGGTGCTTAGAATCATGGCTCCTCCTGAGAAGATATGTTTAACCATAAATGGCCCTTCGTACGTAGGGGTCCATTTTCCCCTGGGATCACTTTGAGGAAGAATGATGCGCTTGATTACCAGGTCTCCGACTTGATACTCTTGTCGTCTGACTTTCTTGTTAAATGCTCTGATCATCCGTTTTTGGTACGTCTGACCATGACAAATAGCGGTGAGTCTCTTTTCGTCAATTAGGTTTAATTGATCAAGCCGAGTCTGGATCCAGTCTTCTTCGCTCAAACCCGCATCCTTCATTATCTGGAGAGAGGGTATCTGGACTTCAATAGGCAAGACTGCCTCCATGCCATAGACCAAGGAAAAGGGAGTTGCCCCTGTTGACGTCTGTGCTAAGGTACGGTACCCATGAAGTGCAAACGGTAGCATTTCGTGCCAATCTTTGTAGGTCACTGTCATCTTCTGCACAATCTTCTTGATGTTCTTATTTGCTGCTTCTACAGCCCCGTTCATCTTCGGCCGGTAAGGTGAAGAATTGTGGTGCTGTATCTTGAATTGCTCGCAGAGCTCAGTGATCATCTTGTTGTTAAGATTGGTACCATTATCCGTAATGATCCTTTCAGGTATACCATATCGACAAATCAGGTTGTGCCGAATGAACCGTGCCACGACGCTCTTGGTTACGGTGGCGTAGGAAGCTGCTTCAACCCATTTCGTGAAGTAATTAATTGCTACTAGGATGAAGCGATGCCCGTTGGATGCCGTAGGTCGGATCTCGCCGATCATATCAATGCCCCACATTGCAAAAGGCCAAGGTGTTGTCAAGACGTTCAGAGGCACCGGAGGAATGTGCACTTTATCAGCATAGATCTGGCATTTATGAGAAGTTCGAGAATGCTGATAACAGTCGGCTTCCATTGTGGACCAGAAATATCCCGCCCGAAGGATTTTCTTTGCCATGGTGTATCCACTGGAATGTGTTCCGAAGGTACCTTCATGTAGCTCTGCCATGATCTTTTCTGCTTCAGTCTTACCCACACAATGCAGTAAGGTTGAGTCATGGTTTCGCTTGTAGAGAATGCCATTGCTGAGGAAGAACTTTGCTACAAACCTTCTCAGGAATTTCTTGTCATTAACAAATGCACCCTCGGGGTATTCTTGAGCTTCCAAGTACCTCTTCACTTCATGATACCAGGGTTTTTCAGTTACCTCCTCAGCCTCAAGATCACAGCAATATGCAGGTTCGTCCAATTTCCAGATAATGATCCGGGGAGCCTCATTGTCCCATTTGACTTTGAACATAGAAGACATCGTAGCCAACGCGTCTGCTAACTTATTCTCCTCTCTTGGGAAGTGCTCAAAAGTTATTTCTTCGAAATGGGGGATCAATGTCAACACATACTCTTTGTAAGGGATAAGATTTGGGTGTTTCGTATCCCACTCGCCTTTGACCTGATTGATCACAAGAGCGGAATCTCCGAAGACACTCAGAAACTTGATCCTTAAATCAATTGCAGCTTGAAGACCCATGATACATGCCTCATACTCCGCCATGTTGTTGGTGCAGTTGAAACATAGTCGGGCAGTGAGTGGAGTATGAGTGCCTTTTGGGGATATAATCACAGCGCCGATACCATTACCCAAAGCGTTTGAGGCTCCGTCAAAGTGCATAGACCATCGGGATCCTTCCTCGGGTCCTTCATCCGGTCCAGGTACTTCACAATCAGTTACTACCATAATATCCTCGTCTGGAAATTCAAAGTTCATTGACTGGTAATCGTCCACGGCCTGGTGCGCCAAATGGTCTGCCAATACACTTCCCTTGATTGCTTTTTGAGTCGTGTATTGGATGTCATATTCCGTCAATATCATTTGCCATCTTGCTATTCTTCCAGACAGAGCAGGTTTTTCGAATATGTACTTGATTGGATCCATTTTTGAAATCAACAGAGTAGTGTGAGTCAACATATACTGTCTCAGCCGGCGAGCAGCCCATACCAGAGCGCAGCAAGTTTTCTCGAGCAGTGAGTACCGGGTCTCACAGTCGGTAAACTTTTTACTCAGGTAATAAATAGCGTGCTCTTTTCGGCCAGACTCGTCATGCTGCCCCAGCACACACCCCATTGAATTGTCAAGTACTGTCAAGTATAAGATTAGAGGTCTCCCTTCAACCGGTGGCATAAGAATGGGTGGTTTTTGGAGATACTCTTTGATCTTTTCGAAAGCGGCTTGACATTCATCGTTCCAACGTACTACTTGATCTTTCTTCAGCAGCTTGAGGATTGGTTCACAGGTAGCTGTTAGATGTGAGATGAATCGGGCAATGTAGTTCAACCGTCCTAGAAAGCCTCTGACTTCTTTCTCTGTCTTGGGAGTTGCCATCTCTTGTATGGCTTTCACCTTGGCAGGTTCCACTTGAATACCTTTGTCGCTTACGATGAAACCTAGCAATTTTCCAGATCTCACCCCAAAGGTGCATTTGTTTGGGTTCAACCTCAGCTTGTACAACTTCAGGCGGTCAAACAGCTTCCGTAGATGGTCAAGGTGTTCCTCCTCAGTTTGGGACCTTGCAATCATATCATCGACATACACTTCTATCTCATGATGGATCATGTCATGAAATAAAGCAACCATGGCACGTTGGTAGGTTTCCCCAGCATTCTTCAACCCAAAAGGCATGACCTTGTAGCAAAAGGTGCCCCACTGAGTGACAAAAGTGGTCTTCTCCATGTCTTCAGGAGCCATCTTGATTTGGTTATAACCGGAGAAACCGTACATGAAGGAGAAAACTTTATGCTGAGCAGTATTGTCAACCAGAACGTCGATATGAGGCAGAGGGAAATCATCCTTAGGGCTCGCTCTGTTCAAATCCCTGTAATCAACACACATTCGGACCTTACCATCTTTCTTCGGCACTGGAACCACATTGGCAATCCACTGAGGGTAAGAAGTCACTGCCTGAAATCCGGCATCAAATTGTTTCATAACCTCAGCTTTGATTTTCTCGGACATTTCTGGACGCATACGGCGGACCTTTTGTTTAACCGGAGGGCAATCTTCCTTGGTAGGCAGGTGATGAACCACAATGTCGGTATCCAACCCAGACATGTCTTCGTAAGACCAGGCAAAGATTTCCACATAGTCATGCAGCAACTGAATCAACCGTTGTTTCACACTGAGCTCTAGGTTGGCACCAATCTTGACTTCCTTTCTGTCTGTCTCAGTACCCAGATTTACCGTTTCCACTGGCTCTTCATATGGCTGAATGGCCCTCTCTTCCTGGAGTAGCAGTCTTGCAAGTTCACCAGGCACTTCGCAATCATCTTCACCTTCGTCTTCGGCTAAGTTGATCGGATTTTCGAAGTCATAACTGGCAGTAGCAGAGTCGTTACCAGTGATATCCAGAGTGGATTGGAACTTGTATAAGTGAGTGTGTGTAAATATAGTTGTTTTGCAATATATAATAAAGAAAGAAAAGGAGCGCAAGATTTTGAAATGCAACAAACGTCCAATGTTTTGATTAATGATATATGAAAATGACATACAAAAGCCCTCACAAATGAAGCCACGGTGCCCCGGGTAGGACACCGAGCCATAAAAGTTTCAACATATTGTTTGTTACAAATTGAAAACAAAAGAGTTCATTACTGAGTGACAAAAGTAATAGGTGTAAAGTCTTTGGCAGTCCAGTTGCTTGGTCCACTGTCGGTTGTTGGGTAGATCCAGCTGTCAAATTCAGATTCCTCCATGTCGTCTTCAATAGCATTCACTCCTGGGTTGGTGATGAACAAAGGAGGTCTTCCAATCCTTGCTTTGCGAACAGCCCTCTGAGCCTCTGAAGTGAAGCCCAAACCAAACTTGTCGGTCTTTGGAGTAAAGTCAGAGAGTCGGCCCTAATTTGCGCACTCACCCTTCTCAATCGCAGCCCGAGCATCCTTTAAGGAAGCCATCTTCAAAGGAGGGTCTTCAACCACAGTTTCAGCCGACGTCAATGTCTGAGGCACCTCTTCAAAGTGTTGAAAGGGGGTCTCAATGAATTCCCCATCCATTTCTATGTACCGGAACGAGTTGAGGTGGCTGACCATATACTCTTCCTCCCCCTGAACTGTAACAATTTTCCCTCTGACTGGGTACTTAAGCTTCTGATGTAGTGTGGAGGTCACAGCTCCAGCCTTGTGGATCCATGGACGGCCCAGCAAACAAGAGTAGGACGGACGGATGTCCATCACATAGAAAGTTGAATCAAAAACTTGGGAACCAACCCTGATTGGAATGTCAACTTCACCATGTACTATCCTTTTTGACCCGTCAAAGGCTCGGACAACAATGTTACTAGGCTTGAGCTCTAAACCCTCACAATCCAGTTTGTTTAGGGCCTTCTTGGGTAATACATTCAATGAAGAACCGGTGTCTACCAACACATGGGCAAGAGTAGTGCCCCTGCATTCAATGGAGACATACAGGGCGTCGTTATGGTTCTTTCCTTTGGCGTTCAGATCGGCGTCAGAGAAGCCCAAACCATTATCGGCAGTCAATTTGGCCACACAATCAGTAAATTGATCAGCAGACGTTTCTTGCGGCACATGAGCCGTCTTCAGGAAGGAGATCAGGGCCTTGGCATGGGCCTCTAAACATAACAACAGTGATAGCATAGAAATTTTTGATGGGGTGTGCCCCAACTGCTCGACTACATTGAAATCACTTTTCTTGATAATCTTGAGGATCTCCTCCATCTCTTGCTGGGAGGCTTCAACAGTGGTTGTCTTCGGTGCCTCCGTCAGGGCAGGCAAATCAGTAGCAATCCCTTTGCCTCGAGCATCAGAGGACTCGGCAGCAGGGGTAGAAACAGGGACTTGATTAGGAAGGGGAACAGGCACACTTGCAGGTGTGATGATAAGAGGTTTCTGAATAGCTGTTGGTGCAATATCTGGTGAGAAAAGCCTACCACTGCGAGTAATTTTGGCAGGCCCGGTGATGTTACTGACGCCGGTACTTGTATCAAACTCTTGTTTTACTCCAAGCACATAAACATCTGCCCTATAGTGCCATGGGACAGCTTTGTCGGATGTATAAGGGAGAGGTCCCGGAACAGTGATGATGGTGGGAGCAATCTTCTGAGTGGACATGATTTTGACAGGCTTCTTTGAGGGAGCCTTAGGAGGTTTGTTGAAAATAGTGACGATAGAAACTTCTTCAGTAGGGACAGCAGGAACAGCAATCTTCTCGAACAAGATTTCCTTGCTATCCATCAGGCTTTGGATACCTGATTTCAGCAAAGGACAACCAAAAGGCGAAACAGCACATAGAAGGAAATCTTCACCACATCCCGGAAATAAACCGGCTAGCAACAGATTCCTTTTGATAGTCAACAACGGGGTAACAATATCTTCCACGGAGGCCACATACCGGTCTTCTTCCATAGCATTCACTCCATGTTGGGGCATGGGAGCAGTTACAACATTGGGTCTTTCGGGCGCCTCAAACTGTATTTCTTTAGCATCAATAAGGTCTTGAACCTTATTCCTCAGAGCTCAGCAATCATTCGTAGTATGCCCCGGGCTATCAGAGTGATAAGCGCAACGGGCGTTGGGGTTGTACTTTGGAGAAGCTGTGTTCACTACCTTCGGAGCTTCTTTGATAGTTACCAAATTGGTTGATAGTAGTTGCGGCAAAATCTGAGACAGGGTCATGCTGAGCCGAGTATACTGCCTTTTGGGTCTCTCACCCCTTTGTTGATTATACTGCTGAGGAGCAGCAGCAGGCTTTGAAATTACCAATGCATTGACAGCTTGGCGATGTTCCGGCTTAACTTGTCTTCTGGGACCATAAACAACACTGGCTTCCTTCTTGAAAGGCTTCTTCTCAGTACTCGCGGAGGCACCTTTCTGTATCTTCCCTGACTTGATACCAGCTTCTATCCTCTCACCAGTCAAGATCAAATCTGTAAACCCAGCAGAAGAATTACCAATCAGATGGTTGAAGAATGGACCAGACAGGGTCCCTAGGAACATGTCAACAAGTTCACGGTCAGTCAAAGGAGGTTGCACCCTGCCAGCCAGGTCTCTCCACTTTTGCGCATACTCCTTAAATCCTTCGCCCGTCCCCAGTGACATACCCTGGAGTTGAGTACGCGTGGGAGCAAGGTCAGAATTGTACTGATACTGTTTATAAAATGTGGTAGCCAAATCTTCCCAGTTTCGAATATTGGCTCCATCTAGCTGATAGAACCATTCGAGTTGGGACCCCGAAAGGCTATCCTGAAAGAAATGGATCCATAGGTTCTTGTCTGCAGTGTAAGGTTGGATCTTCCTTACATATGATCTGAGATGCAGCTTAGGACAGGAAGCCCCGTCGTACTTCGCAAAGGCAGTTGCCTTGAACTTGTGTGGGATCACCACCCCAGAAGATAAACCTAGATCCCCGAAATCCAACCCCGGCACATTTGAATCTCCATGGCACTTAAACGGTCCTCTAGTTGCTTGTATCTGTCTGCAGCAGGAGGGTAATGTTCATCATTGTAATCCGTCTCGTTGTCGGAGACTGTAGGACTATGAGCCCTTCCCCCTTGGGGACTGTCTTTCTCTGCAGAGGAAGTAGCCTGATCGGCCTCATTATGTAGTGTATTCCCAAACCTCCGTCCAGTGTTGAACAGCGCAGTCCTCTTCTTCTTCTTCTTCAAGAGCAGAGTCTTCAACTCTTGTCGACCTTGGGCTAAGCTCATGACCAGCTCTTGAAATTGGGCGTTCTGGGCCTGGAGGGCCTTGATAGCTTGCTCATTGGATGATTCAGGATTCATGATGACTGTTCAAATAAACAGCGAAGAAGATTAAGCAACCTGTGGAAAAAGGGTACCTGTTATGCATATGATGCAATGAGATGCGTATGTTTTATGTTTTCAAAGACAATCGGGATTCAACTTCATAGACAAAAAGAAACACACTTCATTAATTTCAAACTTTAAATTGTTCAACAACTTGCCCTTAGGCATTACAAAAAATGAAAATACTGAAAAGGAAATAAAAGTTGTAAAAGAAACATCCTAAGCTCATCAGTGCTCCCATGGCCTCCTCTTCTCAGTACGGATATAGTCATTCAGGATCCGCTCTTCCTCCAATTGCTTAGTCAGCTTCTGGATCTTCCGTTCTTGTTCGTTGAACTTTTCCCGATAAAAATCCCGTTCTTCCTATAGCTGCGCCCAAGATCTCTTTAGTGTATCAACATCAGTGGGTATCTGAGGAGGGAGGACAGTTGGAGGAACCCCGTCTTCATCAGGAGATTCAAGAATGATAGGCCTGACAGCTTCGTATGGCATACCTAACTTCTGAGCACGGATGCGGACCCATCTGCAATAGGGTTCCAATGGTAGAGAAGTCTTCGGTCCCAACTCATGTGGGTCAGCTTTTTGAATTTTGTCCCAAGCCTTAATGAATCCATGGCGCAGTTTGTCACTGCCTACCTGAAATTCAAAACTGAAGTGAGGAACCAACATCTCATGAGGCCCTACTCTTCTGGCTCTTCCAAACTGACGGAGAGCTAAACGTGGATTATAAGAGATTCCTCCCTGGGTACCGATCAATGGAACATTAGGGTATTCTCCGCAACGATCAATAACAGCTACCTCATCCAAACCTCTGAGAGTCCAAGTGATGTCATTATCAGTGAGAGACATTAACCTATGGGCCCAGCCCCTTCCTTCTTCATTCTTCAGTACAAACTTAGGAAGGTGCGAAATAAACCACCTCACTAACAAAGGAGCACAACACCATGGAGTTCCCCGTCTTCGGGCAGTACGAGCATAGAGCTGTTGCAGGATATCACCCAAAAGAGTGGGTACAGGGTTCCGAGACATGAAGATCCTTATGGCATAGATATTGATAAAGGTATCAGGATTGGGAAACAATACCAGACCATAGATTAAAAGAGCCAGAATGTCTTCGTACGCCTTGAAGTCTAAGTCATTCCAGAAACTATTAGCTTTGCCAACCAGAAATCTAACCAAAAAGCCCTTAACTCCACTTCTAGTTTCCCAGTTAGCCACTACCTCTTCTTTGGTTAAGGGAAGGACTGCAGCAATCTCTTCAGGCCTAAGAGTCTTCTCCCAACCAATGAATGGAGTCTGCTCCAAAATAGGGATACCAAGTAAATCAGAGAATTCTTCCAGGGTAGGGACCAGCTGGAAGTCTTGAAAAGTGAAGCAATGATACAAGGGATCATAAAATTGGACCAAGACACTCATCAGTTGTTGGTCCAACTTTGAAGTGATCAAACCAAGGAGATAACCATGCCTCTTGATGAAGGAAGTAGTGTTTGGAACCCTATCAACCAATTCCTTGAGCAAAGTAGGTGGTTGAACAAAGTTGAGCCGAATAGTATTCCTACGCAAGGGCATCATGATATCCTACAAAACAGAGCAAAGATGAAACCCTCTTGTCTTTGAAATGGGTCAGTCCTTATGCAGGATGCATGCAATGGTATGATGGTATGATGCTATGATGAAGCACACCACAAGTATTCACAAAGGCAAGCATGATAAGGCACACAAGGCATACAAGACAACCCTTAGGGTTTAGGCCAGCATGAAGTTTAGGTATTACCCTCTTTTAGTTTTGTTGGTTAAAACCTGTCCTATCAAAAGTAACCGGGTTCTAGGGGATCTCAATATCATTGACTACCCTCAATCGGTCATAACTCCAGCATCGCAATCTTTTCTTGCAGCCAGAACCATCGCGAGAGTTTAGCCTCAATGAGTGTAGCATACTGCTACTGTTCTATGGCCAAGTTGGGTCAATTTAGGGTTTTAAGGTCGGTTGGTGTTTAATGACTCCTTAGAAGACCCATATTCTCCTCGTTGTAACACAAGGGATATCGGTACAGACCAAGGTGTCACACCAACGTAGCCACTGCTTCACCCATGTCGGTCTACGCCGGACAGGTCCCTCACAGATTATGCTACCTTAAAGGGTATTCCCCAGATCCGGGTTAGGATCTATAAAACTCTGATGCAAAGCCCACAAATATAAAAGCAAACAAAGCAAAACAATTTGAAAACAAGAGTGATCTAAGCCCTAAGGTTACTCCACTTTTAAGTTTTCCCCAGCAGAGTCGCCAGTTCTGTGATACGGTGGGAGAACTGACTTGAGGTTTTGCGTTTGTTTTCGCAAATGTTTCGGTTGAGCATGAGTCGCCATCGACTTTTTATTTTATGCTAAGGAAAGGTTAAAAAGCATAGCAAAAACCTTTGAGATGTTTTCTTTGGTTCGGGGAGTATATTATAGAAAGGGAAGGAATTAGCACCCTTTCTATCCATGGTTATCCATGGGCTCTTAGTTACTTGCTTAGATCAACTTGCCTTGATTTTCAATTGTTTGAAATGGTGCTTTCAATTGTTTGAAATGGTGCTTTGTGTGTGGGTTTGAAAATGTTTTTGAAAAGAGGCCAATGTGGTGGCAACCTTTGTAATGATCCATGTTGGGATGTATACAAAGGTGTATGTCTTTTGAAAAGTTTTCAATGTTTTTGAAAGTTGTTTTGAAAATGTTGTGATGTGTGGTTTTGAAAAAATAGGCAAGTGTTTTTGTTTTGCAAGTTGGCAAGTAACCAAAAGCTATCTACCCTAAATTTCTCAAAGATCTTTGCTATGTTTTAACCCTTTTAACAATTTTGTTCCACCATTGTATTTGGTGGACAATCTTGTGTTAGGATGTGAACGGGACGGGCGCGGATCATCGTTTAGACCATGATTGCAATGGTGCCAAGTGTCTTTGGGCAATTTTTCCTTTAAGGGACTTGATCATTTTTTAGGCAACTTTTGAAAGCGTCATCGAGGGACTATGATCATTTGAATTTGTTTTGTTTTTGCCAAAGACACTCAATATGCAATATGGCCCATTATTGAAGGCAACAAGTGGAGTAACCCTAGGGGGGTGCAAGTGTGATTAGTGTTGTCCATTTTCATGCTTGTTTATCTTGAAATTAGGTCAAACTATTTGGTTGATTTTTTGCATACAAAACCCTAAGTCTATCATGGTATAATTAGAAAGCTTTAAAGTGCGAAATTTAAAGGTCCTAAATTATTACAACACAATCATGGGATGGGGGGTACAAATATTCAAATGGGGATATTTTAGCAAGAAATTAAAACCTAAGTTATTACATCCAAATTGAATTTTTACAAGGTATTTAATTGCACAATAATTAAATAAAAATACAATAAATATGCAAGATGCAAAAAGTGATTTTTATATGTGTGTAAAAAGTATTTTTTATGTGTCAAATAAACAAAAATAAAAAGGATTAATTTTGGGTATTTTTACATTTTAGGGCAAAACCCTAATTTTTCTAAATAAAATGTATTAATTATTTATTATATGCAATATTTATTAATTATGTACAAAAAATAAATAAAAGAAAGTATATTGCAAAAAAAGTATTTTTGAGGTTAAAAATTAATAAAAATAAAAAAAATGTATTATTTTGTTTTTTTATCCTAAATATTCTAATAAATATATAAGTATTTATTATATTTACTAAATATATTAAATATGTACAAAAATAAAATATTTAATATTTACAAAAAAAGTATATTTTTTTAGAAAATGTTTTAAAGAGATAAAATAAAATAAAATCAGAAAATAAAATGTATTTTGGATTATTTTTGGTATTTTGAATAAAAAGGATATTGTGTTTATTTATGTACAAAATTCAAATAAAACAAACAAAAATCCAAATAAAATGCAAAAGTGGTTAAAAAAATATTTTTAATATTTTTTATGTTTTGTCAAAAAATATCAAGTCAGAATAAAAAAGAAAAAGTCAAAAAATGATAAAAATAATCACAATGGGCCAAGGGGGTGTGTGTGTGAAACAGTGGTGCAAAAAGGAAGAACAACATAGGCCCAGCCCAAAGAGGTTGTCTTCAACCTCCAGCAACAAATTTGTCAAAAACGCGCGTCTTTCCCACCTTGTTCAAACATCCTGATTCCTGGACTTTTAGCACAAACTTATAACATAAAAAATGTCAAGCATCAAGCCACGAATCCATACATACCAAGAACTTGATCTAACTCTCAGAAATGAGAGAGAATTTCTTCTCCCCCAATTTCTGACCTAAGTTTTTGTCAATGTTCAGGTCTTAAATTCTCTCAGCATATGCAATATAAATGGAAAGTGAGGATATGAGTGGCTTCAGGGACATGAGTATGACAACTTTCATTCATAAATCTAAACCTAAATCTTCCTAAATTGAGAGATAGAAGTCCATGAACTTACCTGTTCAGCTTGGATCGTGTATGACAATGGAGGAACTTTCAAGGCAATGTGAGGACTTGTACAGCTTGCTTGAAGTTCAGGGATGCTTCTCCAACCTTTAGCTTGCCTTGAAACTAAATGAATCAAGCTATGGAAGTCAATCTGCAAAACAGAAAAAGTGAAAATGGTGAAGTTGGTTAGGGGTGTTACAGTTCGTGTCCAATGCTTGGGATAGTTTGTATAGGTGGTATGGAGTGTGTATGAACTGGTTTTGGCCAAGGCGCACGAATGGATTGAGTTATGGACCTCAAACTGCAGGGATGCCCTGTTTTTGTGCAGTACAATAGTGTTTTGAGTTTTAGGGAGGTATGGAAGGTAGTTAGCTCGTGCCTTAGCTCAGGTTTGATGTTTGGAATGTGTACAACAAGTTTGTTTAAGCTTGTGGTTGCAGCAATGTGTGTTGGATATCAATATGCCAAGTTTCTTCTAATGTAAGTCAAAAATGCCAAGTGTTGTTACAGGCTCCTCTAGGCCCCTCAAATGTGCTGCAAAGCTTTGTCTTGATTAGTGGGATATGTTCAATAACTTGTGCCTAGAGGATATGCATTGTACCTCTTGATTTGCAAACTTGACATAAAGTGTAACTTTACAAAAATGGATATCTTGCTTTTTCTAATTATGGACTAATCCTTCATGTAATGACCAAATGCATAGAATAACACCTTGGCACAATGGTTTAGCATTTAATTTTTGAGTGTAAATGAGATTAGAGGCCTGTAATGTAGCTTTCACATGCTGAGTTTTAAAATGCACAAGTTATGAACATGGAAATGGCTCATGAACAAAGTGACTTTTGCCCATATTGCCAAATTCGATTCTCCCTAACCACAAGGGAGTTTGAGAAGTTCTTAGACATTTTGGAAAGCTTGGAATGTTTACTACAATCCATATTTGTAATGAAAGTTGAAATTCCAAGTGGAAGCATGTGAAAAGTGGCCATGAAGTTAGGCAAAAATCCTGCCTAGAATAGGTCAAAAATTTTCTAAGTTAAGAATGTTTTGCACCCTTGTTCCAAAAATTGTAACTTGAGCTACAAGCTTCTTTTGAGGAAACTTTGTGAATCAAAGTTATATATTTTTCAATGGACTACAACTTTCATGTTTTGAGTTTTCCTTGAATCCAAATGTATCTTGATGAAAAAATGGGACAAAGTTAGCAAAAAATTAGGAATTTTCATAACTTAGAAAAATTCTAAGTTATGAAATTTCTTCATTTCAAACCCTAATTTGTGATTTTTGATTTCTTTATGAACAAGTTTCATAATTTGACATGTCTTGATGAAAAATGAATCTTGACACTTGATCTTGACCAAAAAGTCAAAGTTTGACTTTTCAGTATACAGTCAAATTGGCTCAATTGACTGGAAAATTCATCTGTCAATCTTGTGCATTTGGGATATTTTGAACTTGTTGAACATGTCAAGACAATTCCATTGGGTCCTTGAGTCCACATGTGAGCTTGGTTTGCTATTGGCTAGGTTAAACAGTCAAAAATTGCCATTTTGCCCTTTTGGTGATCTGATCAAATTTCTTGTGGAATTGTGATCCAAACTTGATTAAATGGTCCATATGAGTTCATAATGTTGATGTGGGTCAAAAATCATGAGGTTTGACTGTCAATTGACCACAGTTGACTTTTTCCCCAATACAGCTGATTTCTAGGTCAACTGTCCAATTGACTGGGCAAAGATTGGAATCAAGGCTTGAAACTTGGTATGGATAAACTTGTGAGTCTAACATGAAGCATGAAAGTCACTTTGGGTCTTTTAGGTCAAAACATCTTTGTGAAAACTCAAACCCTAATTTGGGTCAACAGTGTAAGGAGGGGTCTTGAGCAGAGTAAACCCTAGCTGGATCTTGAGCTCCAAGGGTCTTGTGATGAGAAAATGTTGAGGAAATGGGAGGGCAAATTTTGGGGTACAACACCATGGATAACCATGGATGAAAAGGGTGCTAGCACCTTCCCTTTTCATAATCTACCCCCCGAACCCACGAAAACATCTCAAAGGTCTTTCCTGTGCTTTTTGACCTTTCCTTAGGATAAAATAAAAAGTCGGTGGCGACTCTTGCTAAACCGAACAAGTGCGAATACAAACGCAAAACCTCAAGTCAGTTCTCCCACCGTATCACAGTTGTGTTGTAACATTGTAGGCTTGTAAGTTTCGTTGCGGATTTGTAGTTTAGGTTTGGAAAGTTTGTGGATTGAATGCAACGATTTGGTTGGTATGTTGTGTTTGTGTGAGTTGAAGATCAGTGATTCAAAGGTTGAGAGGAAGGGAGTATTTTCATGTTCTCCCTTTTGGTTTTATTGGCTCTTATTGTGTGTTGATGGTTTTTCTGTATTCTCGGTTTTGGTTGTTGTATATCTCACTCTGGTTTTTTTGGTTGTCTCCCCCTTTCTTCCTTTATAGAGCAGTGACTTTTCTTTATATTGAAAAAATAGGTGGGAATTGGAGGGAAGAGTTATATGATTCAAACATAATTGGTTTGCTGACCTTGTGACCTTTAGGATGCAGGTTTTGGGTATGCCCATTTTGGTGCAAATTGTGGCCTGTTTTATTTGGTGTTTGTATGCAGGCTGGACCGAATTTTTGCAGCAAAGTGCAGGGCTGACTTTGACATGTTGCTGAACTGTGATGCTCTGGGTGACATCTTTCTAAACCATATCTCTTTCCCTCTGATTTCTTTCAATGATGTAAAGCACATCTGCTTTTTTTCCAATATTTCTGAAGGGTTGGTACTTTTTAGGAACATGATGACACAATAGGGTGTTGTGAGCTACTTGATAGCTTGCATTGTTTTGTGAATTGCTGCTATGCTTTGGTTTATGCTGCTACTTGCTGTTTTTTTTCTTTTGGTGCATTTGGCTTTGGCTGCTTTGCTTTGTAGCCTTGTTGATGCGCTGTTATGTTTGACCTGTTGCTGCCTATTATGCTGTCTGTTTTGCTGCCTATTTTGCTGCCTGTTTTGCTACCTGTTCAGCTAGTTGTTTGTGGCAGCTTTGTGCTTTGCTTTAGCAACAAGAAAACGTTTGCATTTTTTCCTTTTCTCTTTTTTGTGAACCAAAGAGGACAACCTTTTTGTGATTTGCAATTGGGAGAAAATGTCCCATGATTAAAAATAAACCCCTTTTAATCTCTGGTTCCAAATACCAACCCTTATGATGAGCATTTTTTATTAGCAAATAATTCTTGCTTAAAATTTTATTGAGATGTCGATGTTAGCTAACTTTTTCCTTTTCTTGTTTCATGAACACGAGGAGTGGATGGCAAGTGAGGCAAGGTTAAAACTGTGGCATTGCTTGCAGGAGTTTGGAGGGAGATTTGAGAAGATTCTTGAAGAATTATATAATCCATAGGATAACATCATTAGCTTAGGAGTCCTCTTTGAACTTGTGCATTGTAAAAAGCATTAGGACTTGTAATTAGAATGCTTGGAACAAACTTTTTAGAGAAATGATGTATTTGAATGTGTAAGTTTATTGCAACATCTTGTAAACTTATAAGCTAGCCAATTCAATCATGGAATTTGTGATACAAACTTTTTTCAAAGTGTTTGCAAAACAAGCTACATCTTGAATTAAATCCAATGAAACAAATGAAATTCTTCAATCTTTGCTCTTAAAGACGCCTTCTTCAAATGGGCTAGACAACCTTAACAAATTTGAACCAAAATGAACACTCGAATGAATTCTGAATGAATGAATATTCTTCACAACTTGAATTGGAACTAAATGTTGCAAAGGTCTTGTAACTTGTGACTTATCCTCTAAGCAATCCAAATCCATTTGATAAACCTTCCACCCGTAACTTTGATTTTAGAAATCCAAGCTACCTTGCAATCGATGTGACAAATGATAACAATGCCATGATCACAATACAAATAGACAACATTATCCTTGTATCATGATTTAGGGTCGTAGATCGTCCGTAGATCTTACCATCGTGTTATCTTTCTATGGACGACCTACGACCCTAAGAGAGATAAAGTGAAGGTAAGATCTATGGACGACCTACGACCTTAAAAAGATAACACCATGGTAAGATCTACGACCCTAAAAACAAGATGAGGAGAGGGTAAAGTCTATGGACGACCTACGGCCCTAAGAGAGATAAAGAAAAGGTAAGATCTATGGACGACCTACGACCTTAGAAAGATAATGCGATGGTAAGATCTACGACCCTAAAAACAAGATGAGGATAGGGTAAAGTCTACGGACGACCTACGACCCTAAGAGCAGTGTTTTAAAACTCAGCCCGACCCGGCCGGTCGGACCGGTCTGACCGAGAACCGGTGGGCCAGGCAGTCCGATTAAGGGATAAGACCGGAATTACATTTAGACCGGATGAAACCGGTGTGAACCGGCCGGATCACCGGTTAAACCAGTGAACCGGCGGGTTTGAATATTTATTTTATTTTTTAGGGCTTTTGAAAAAAAATTAACATAAACGCTTTGCCTCCTTGTTTCCCAAACCTAGACATTTGAAAGGTTTTCTTTTTTATTCTGTGTTTTCTTTTTCTAATTGAAGTCATATTCTCAATTTTCTCTACCAACAAAAACTCCCACTTGCTGCTGTTATTTGATATTCCTTGTTTGCCGTCAAAAATTTCATCAAAACATCAAAAACAGGTTATTTCTTTTTTACTTGGTCTAATTTGCATTGATGTTTTTCAATATGAATATTATTGTTTCATTTTGTTGATTAATTTATATAGAAAATAAATGATTAAATTTGATCATTTTCTATAAAATTAGGTCTTTTAGTTTAACAAATTGAGATAGAATTTGTATGAATGAAGCAGTTTTATACTTTTATGAATTAACTTATTATAGACTGGTAATGAAGTTGTTGTATATTGGAGATAGAAATTGGGATAGATATATATTACTGTAATAGTCATTATATATATTATGGAGATAAAAATTGGGTTTAAAACTATGTAATCTAAATTATATAGTAAGACAAAGTTTTCTGTTTTTTATTAATTTAAATTATATAACAAAGAAAAGTTTCAGGATTTTATTAATCTAAAATATATAGCAAAGGCTGGAAAGCAAAGTTTCTATTTTTTTATTATATATGGTGATTCACAGTAACGATGCTTGGTAGCCTATATGTAATATACAACAACATATTCATATATTTTGGATTTAGATATGCTACATATTTAATGTTTCTTATAATGTTTTTATAAATTCAATAATTTTTGTTTAGAATTGTGTTTTGTTAATATTTTTGTAATATAGTTTTATATTTTTAAATTTTGATTGATATTAGATATGGCATCATCCGCTGAAGTAATAACTTCGGAAGAAGTTACATCTCAAAATTCAACCCAACTTCAGAGCAGTAGGGGAAAAACTGATATAGCTTGGAGTCATTGTAAACAAATTGAAGAGAAAGGAAAACTTGTTAATTTGTGTATTTACTGTGAAAAAATTATTAGAGGAGGGGGATTAATAGGTTCAAATTCCATTTGGATGGGATAAAAGGTCAAGTTGAAACATGTAAAAAGGTGCCTCCAGATGTTCAATATCAAATGAAACAAAATCTTGATGAAGGTGCAAATAAGAGAAGAAAGACTCAAGCACAAAATTTTGATGTTGATCTTACTACTCAAGAGGGTGGTGTAGTAGAAATGGATGTAGAACAATCAATATCAAATTCGGTGATTGTGTCTCAAAAGAGAAAGAATACTAGTCGCATTGGTAATTATTTTATGCCTAGAACAACTCCTGGAGCTCAACCTTCTTTAAAAAGTGTGTTACAAAGTAAGGAATTGGTGGAGAAGTGTGATCTAGCTATTGCAATATGGTTCATTGATTCTTCTGTGCCATTCAATGCAGCTAATTTTGCGTATTTTCAATCTATGAATGATGCACTTTGCAGCATGAGTCTGGGGTATAAAGTTCCAACTATGCATAGTCTTCGTGGCTATTTGTTAAATAAATGGGTTGAAGATGTGAACAAATTGATAGAGGAGTATCGTGAGATTTGGAAGAAAACTGGTTGTACTCTAATGGCCGATGGATGGACTGATCGAAAAAGAAGAACTCTTATAAACTTTCTAGTTTATTGTCCCAAAGGTACTATTTTTCTAAAATCCGTTAATGCTTCTCATGCTTAAAAAACTACAGATATGTTGTATAAGCTTTTTAGAGAGGTGGTTTTATTTATTGGGCCTAAAAATGTAGTTCACATAGTGACAGATAATGCTGCAAATTATGTTGCTGCTGGAAGGTTATTAGAAAATGAGTTTCCTACTTTATTTTGGTCTCCTTGTGCGGCACATTGCATTAACTTGATGTTGCAAGACATGGGAAAATTAGAGGAAGTAAGTGAGACAGTGTCACATGCTTCTAATGTTACTAAATATATTTATAACCATTGTTATGCATTGTATCTAATGAGAAAGCAAACAGGTGGAAGAGAAATCCTTCGTCCTGCTCCAACTCGGTTTGCCACTAATTTCATTGCTTTACAAAGTATTTTGTCTCACAAAAACTCACTAAGAGCCATGGTAACATCTAAAGAATGGACAAGCTCATCATATGCCAAAGAAGCAAAGGCAAAACAGTTTATGGATCAAGTTTTAGATTCTGGATTTTGGAGTAAATATGTTGATGTAGTTAAACTCACTGAACCACTTGTGCGTGTGTTGCGTATTGTTGATAGTGAAGATAAACCTGTTATGGGAATTCTATACAAATCTATAGTCAAAGCTAGATAGAAGATGGTGAGTAGGTTTCAAAGAAATAAGAAGAAAGTGGATCCTTACTTGAAAATCTTAGATAAACGTTGGGATTCACAGCTCCGCAAAAATCTTCATGCTGTCGGTTATTGGTTGAATCTAGCTTGTAGATATAATGATGTAGAATTTGAAAAACATGCATCCACAACATCAGGACTTTTAGATGTCATTGAAAAGCATGCTAATGGAAATTCTGAACTTCGATTGAAGTTAACAGATGATATGAGAATATTCAAAGACGGTGAATTAGATTTTGGAAGGAAATCAGCCGTGGATGAACAATGTATTGTGAGGGCAGGTAATTCCATAACTTCTAACTCTTTATATATATTTTATTTTATATTTCAATATGTTTATAAATTCATTTAATCACATGGTATAAACAGATCAATGGTGGGAAACTTATGGCACTTTGTGATCGGTGGATCTGGAACTGACTGTTTAACGCTGGTTCGCGAAATGTCACGGAAGCAAGAGTCGCCACTGTCTTTTATTTTCTCCAAATGGAAAGGACAAAAGCACAGAAAAATTCCTTAAAGAGATTGCTCTCGGTTCGGGAGGTAGGTTATAGAAAGGGAAGGTGTTAGCACCCTTTCTATCCATGGTTATCCATGGGCTCTTAGATACTTGCTCACTTGTGTTTTCAAAAATGGTTTGTTTGCTTTTCAACTGTGGGTTTTAAAAGGTTTCTTTGAAAATTCCAGTTCGAATCTTGTATCGGTCCTCAAGAGTGTTTGAAAAATTGCTTTCGAAAGCTTTTTGAAAAGGTGTCGGTGTGAAAAGTATTTTTGATTTGCTTTGAAATTTAGAGCAAGTATCTAGACTCGTCTACCTACCCTAAGGAATCTGTCTGTGTAAATGTCCTTTAAAGTAGTGTCATCCCACCATTGAGAGATAGGTAGCACCACCGTTGGAGGTGTTCGGGTCAATTCGAAGGTTCGGGACATGGTGATCACCAGAGCAATAGGAAGACACCTTAGAAGCTACCCTCATGCCAGGTTCCCGGATCATGAGGACTTACTGAGACATCCTCTACTCGACGATCACCTTTCGAGAGGCAAGGCAACAGTGAGGCGTACCCTAGGGGTGGTGTGTGATTTGTGTGTCGTTTTCAGATATTTTGTCTTGTTCATGTCATGGGTGATCTACGCGTTTGTTTTTATTTTGTCATTCATTCTTGCATGCAATTATTAGCAGTTAAAAAGATGCGGAAATTAAAAGTTCTAAACTATTACAAAGGCGCGGGTCCACATCGCCAAATTAAACCCAGGACCCGATTTGACATAAAATAAATATGCGAGAAAGATAAATGTTTAATTTACACGGCTTTGGGAGAGTTACATAAATATTTAAAAGAAGGAATAAAAATGCGCGAAGAGAATAAAAATCGGGAATATGAGGGCGTTGGACCCTTTTGGAATTAAATTGAATGAAAAGTTAATTAATTATTAAATTAAAGAAAAGAAATGTTTTTTTGATGGTTTTTGTATTTATGAAATAAAGAAAATTAAAATTCAAGAGAAATCCTAATTCTAAGTTGTTTTTAATTATTAAAGAAAAATATTAAAGTTTAACCTAATTTACTAAATATTTAATGTACATGTTTATTTACAAAATAAATTAGTAATTAATAATAATGATAATAAGAAAAAATTATTTATTAAGAAAAGTGATAAAAAGTTAAAAAACCTAATTTCTACATATTTTAATTTATTGAGAAAAAGATTAAAGTTTTAAAACCTAATTTACTAAACTAATTATTAAAGTTTATTTACAAAATAAATTAATAGTGAAATAATAATAATTAAATATATTTTAGTTTCTGATTTTTTATCTTATGAAAATTAATTTATGAAATTAAAGAAAACAATTGAAAACAATTAAAAGAATAAAAAGGAAAATCAAAAAAATAAAAATGTGCAAACCATGGGGGGTATTCAGACCCAAAGGGAGGTTTTTTGTGAGAAATCTGGCCCATTAGACAAAAAGCCTTGTTTGACTTTCTGGCATCACGTGCGTGTTCATTGACTCCTGAGTACCGTGGTCTGCATTCTTTGGCCATTGGATTCGGTTTCATGGCCATTTGTGTTCTGGCTGTTGGCCATTTGTGTTCTGGCCTCAACGTTTCTTAATCTTCTAGGATGTCTGTCTCGCCATGTATTGGTGTCATGCATAAGTTTTTCTACTTTGGCCATTTGGCTTTTGGCTTTTGGCTTTTGGCCTTTTGGCTTTTGGCCATTTGGCCTCAACGTTCCTTAATGAACCTGTATGGGATCATGTCTAAATCTGCAATGTTGAATATCACGAACACATTAAATAAAATCATAAAATGCAAATAAAGCCAATATATGAAGAAATTTAATGTTTATGCACAATATGGCATGTATGAATGATTATACCCTTTTGATCATGGAGATCAAATCAATCTTACCCTTACTGGAAAATTAGTGACCTGGATGCTTTTATGCCTTACTGGAAAATTAGGATCATGGAGATCAAGCCAGCCTTATCCTTACTGAAGAAGTAGTGAGGTGTTGGTTTGTAACTGTGATGACTTGTTTGTAGTGAGAGAGTGATTTGTAATAAGGATTTCAAGGTTTTAGGGTTCTTGAAAGAATTTGATATTCTGACAGTGTTGTGGCCAAGTTTTTTCTCTCTTTTTTCTCCTTTTTCTCCTCTCTTTTTTTTCTCTGGTTTGTGTGAAAAGAAGGTGATTATATAATGGAAATTAGGGTAAAGCAAATGGGCTTTGAATGTGCAATTGGGCCTCCAATATTCACTTGAATTCGTCACTTTCCAGGCTAAATCGCAGGGACTTAAGTGTATTTTTTGAAGTTGAAATGTGAAAACAAAATGTAGCCGACATCGATAGCTAACTCCTGTCCGAAAATCGGCTCAATCGGATAAACGGTGAATTAGTTATGAATTTTTGAAGTTTCAGCTCAGACAAACTTATTTTGGGCTCCAGTGTCGACTCTGACACGTTCTTCAATAAAAAACTGGTATTGATCGGAGCATAATCCGGTCTCGACTTTTGAAGCAAAGTTGTAGATCTACGAGTCAGGGACCTTGTGTAAAAATATGAGCCAAATCCGATAAAAATTGACCGAGTTATGATTTTTCGAAGTTTCGGCCCAGATGAAATAATATTCAGCATTCAGGATTTTCAGCGTTTCACGCACTCTGAGCAAAAAACGAAGGCCTTTTGAATACCGTTTGAACTCAATACCTTCTGTGAAAATGTAGCCAACTCAATTTTTGAAATTTTGGCACCGGAACCAGCTCGATACGTTGAAAATCGACCAAGTTATGATTTTCTGAACATGACGCAAATAAACTTCTGTCACAAATTTTCTGTATGAAAATACTTGATAAATCCACATTTTTGAAGACCTTATGATCGAAATTGGCTTCCAGCCGTGAGATATGAAAACGTAGATAATGTCAAGACGGAATTTTGGCCACCGGAACGGGTTCAAAACGAGCCACGATCTTCAAGTTATGAATTTTTTAGCGCGTAAAAACTGCACTTTCAGCACACTTTTTCACCATATTTCTTCGAGAAAACTCACACATTCGGATACCTTCTTTAAAGAATTGACTCTTGAACCGAACCTGAATTTGAGAATACGTTATCAGAGATATCTTGGCGAAAGAATACCTGAATATGACGCGCCATGTTGGACTTGTGAATTTTTCTTGAAATGTTTTGAGAAATATGGGAGGGCAAATTTTGGGGTACAACAGTTGCCCCTGTTCAATCTTCTTAGACCTGAGGATGCAGATTGGCTGACGTGCCTTTCGTAATCCGAAGGTGGAAGATGATTGAACACTAGAGTGCCCAGAAATTTGCGCTCACATAGTAGCAGTGTGATGTGGGGAATAGGCTTATAGATGCCATTTGGAGATGATGGATAGGTGGATGGGCTTATAGATGCCATCTGGATGTAGATCGCGTAAGAGATTCCTTAGCGAGAACTTGCATACCTACAAAAGAAAAAAGATTACCTGACCTGTTACAGGAGCTGGTCTTCAAACTCTTCGTATAGATGTGTCCTGACTGGTTACAGGAGCTGAATCTGGAGTTTCAAATGGTGATGAATGAACCAGGGATGGTTACTACCTCAACAGGAACGGTGAGAGAACCTTGGATGACTTTAACCTCAACAGCAATCGTTGAGAAAATCTTGGGATGACTACTACCTCCGCAGTATCGGGGAGAGAACCATAGGCGACTACAACCTCAACAGCAATCATTGAGAGAATCGGATAACTTCAACCTCAACAGCAATCGTTGAGAGAATCTTAGGATGATTACTACCTCCGCAGCATCGGGGAGAGAACCATAGGCGACTACAACCTCAACAGCAATCATTGAGAGAATCTTGGATAACTTCAACCTCAACAGCAATCATTGAGAGAATCTTGGGATGATTACTACCTCCGCAGTATCGGGGAGAGAACCATAGGCGACTACAACCTCAACAGCAATCATTGAGAGAATCTTGGATAACTTCAACCTCAACAGCAATCGTTGAGAGAAACTTGGGATGATTACTACCTCCGCAGTATCGGGGAGAGAACCAAAGGCGACTACAACCTCAACAGCAATCATTGAGAGAATCTTGGATAACTTCAACCTCAACAGCAATCGTTGAGAGAAACTTGGGATGATTACTACCTCCGCAGTATCGGGGAGAGAACCAAAGGCGACTACAACCTCAACAGCAATCATTGAGAGAATCTTGGATAACTTCAACCTCAACAGCAATCGTTGAGAGGAACTTGGGATGATTACTACCTCCGCAGTATCGGGGAGAGAACCAAAGGCGACTACAACCTCAACAGCAATCATTGAGAGAATCTTGGATAACTTCTACTGAGTCTTTATCAGGAAAATCTGTTAGGGGTCGATTTAGCTGGACTAGAGAAGGCCTTGGACTGGATAAGAAACAGAAAAATCTTAGGGTCGATTTAACTGAACCGGTCTAGGTCTTGAAATCTTCAACTGGAATAAGTGTCAGAACGTCGCCATGCCTGGGTCACATCCGAGCTATATCTAGAAGGGAATCTGGAAGGAGTATCAGAACGTCGCCATATCTGGGTCACATCTGAACTATATCTAGAAGGAAATCTGGAAGAAGTATCAGAACATTGCCATATCTGGGTCACATCTGAACTATATCTAGAAGGAAATCTGGAAAAAGTATCAGAACGTCGCCATATCTGGTTCACATCTGAACTATATCTAGAAGGAAATCTGGAAGAAGTATCAGAACGTTGCCATATCTGGTTCACATCTGAACTATATCTAGAAGGAAATCTGGAAGCAGTATCAGAATGTCGCCATATCTGGTTCACATCTGAACTATATCTAGAAGGAAATCTGGAAGCAGTATCAGAACGTCGTCATATCTGGTTCACATCTGAACTATATCTAGAAGGAAATCTGGAAGAAGTATCAGAACGTCGCCATATCTGGGTCACATCTGAACTATCACTAGAAGGGGTTGCGATAGTTGATAGTAATCATCTTTGTATTGACCTTTCCTGAAAAGGTAAAGCATCAGTTATACGCAAGATCATGATGCATGAACTGCATGGCTTCAAGATGTCCTCAAAATTAATGAGATTCGTGTAGTATGATGCATATGCATGCTATAATGTATTAAGATGTGATGTTTATGAATGCATTTTCGTTTTGGAAAATAAATCCTTGACGAATGCCAGGAGCTTATCCTGGGCTGATGTTGGAGAACAGATTTTACTTTCGCTGGAGATGATAGTTGCTAGAATACCGGTAGGAGAAGATAACTCTGTTGGGGAATAGACTTGGCGAATGGATTACTCTGCGGGGAGAAAAGTACTCTAACAATCTTGCTGGGACGCAATACTCTGTGGGGAGAGAAGTACTATGTTGAAATGATGATGGTAACTTGCTGGGGATACCCTTGTTGTGTTGGAAGTGTTTAATAGACTTCGCTGGGGATAAGAAGACTCCGTCGAGGACGCTCTTTCCGTGGCTTTTGGCTGAGGATAACCCAGTTATATCCTGGTAAGGAAATAACTCTTTGAATAAAGCCGGGAGACGCGTTCGTGCTCTGCGAGGGTAAGCTTCCAGAATCTACCGGGGATAAGCTTACTGCTTGGGGAGATGGATTCCAACTTTCCTGGTGAAACTGGATTGGACTCTCTTGGGGAAGTTAATTTGATATGTTGGGGAAATGACTCTATTTAATGTTTTGATATACCGCCGGGGAACAATCTTTAGGCCAAGACTGTCGGGGATGCTTGTTAAGAATGTATATATGCTGCTGGGGAATGTTGAGATCTGCGGGAGGGTACCCAACTTTCTCGAGGTTTGATAATATAGCTTTGCTTGGGGAGAGTGTATTGCTTGCTGGCTCACTCTCTAGGGACTTAAGATATCTTGGTTGTTCTTCAGCCGAACCTACCTTGATACTTTGGCGGCCAGAGCAATTAGATCGTTTGGACAACTCACCATTGCCCCTGTTTTTGAGGTGGGAGAGGAAGACCTGGGAGGTGCTGATAGTTGTTGAGGGTCAAACCTTCTTCAGGTAGGCAGGCGACAAGATGACAGGACGTAGTCGTACGCTTTTGATCCCTAACTTTTGCCTGGACTGCCCTTTCGGGTTTTCAGTCCAACGGGATACCCATTTTTGCCCAAGCCGCCTTTTCAGGTTTTCGACTTGCCGGGTGTACAGATTTTTTTCATTTTCATCCCTTATTTTTGCCCGAACCCTTTTGGTTCGCCGGGAAGCCCTTATTTTTGCCTAGATGTGTCAACCTAGCGGGTCTTTAATTTTGCGTAGTATCTTTTCGACTATGTCCACGCTCTTAGAATGTAGGGAGTTGCCCCTGTTAGAAGTGTTTTGTCATGCCACCAGAAGATTTTTGACCATGCAAGATTCATTGTTGAAATGCCCCAAGTGACTCAGGCGGAGATTTGCCCCAGGCTATTTGGCCTTTTGAGAGATTCTCTGAATCTTGATTGGACTGCCCCGGATAACGGACCATGATCATGCCATGCCCCTTGATTGGAAATACTTCTGTTCATTAGGCATTCGTCGTGCGAATTTCTATGCTGTTCAAACAAAAGTCATATGCAAACAAAGTTATGTTAATACTGCAAAGCCTATGTCTGTCTTGAAGATTTTGAAAATGCATTCTTTTTTCATAAAACAAGTGAATGTTTGTAAAACGTGATGTCAACTTCGTATTTATCGTAAGCCTTAAGGAGTCAGGATACCTTTCGTAACAGTATGCTTTCGAATTAACCCATGCTTCAGCTAGGACTTTTAAGGGTTATAACGTGGCCTGGTTCACGGTTTAAGAAACAAAGGATAAAGGCTCAAATTTTATTTGTACCCACCCATTCTTCATGATGTTCTCCAAACCTAAACTCAGTTGATCATACGTTAGACCTTGTTTGAGTCTTTGCTCTGATTTTCCGGTGATGGTTCAGATTTTGATAACTTATTGTGAATAGGCAGTCATTCCTTTTTTTGTCGAGGGTTTGTAGGACCTCTTTTTAGATTTTGTTATCCCTGTTTTTTTTGCCTGAACTGTTTCTTTTGTGATTACAGTCAGCGGGATGCCCCAGTTTTGTAAGTCTCCTTCATAGGTTTTGACTTAATGGGCTTTTTGATTTTGGTAATGACTGCCTTTCTTTATTGATTATTCGGAACCATCACTGTGTTTCTTCATTTTGTAAGGACCTCTTTGGTGCCATTCGTTATGCACTGGGATCAACTGAGAGACTACCCTGCCCCGGGTTATGATCAAGGGTTTTAAATTTCGAAAAGAAAAAACTCCTACTTCTTTGGCTCAGAGGGGTTGACGAGGGATTATCATCCTTATAACTCCAGTGTTTAGGGATTGAAACAATGCCTGTACCTCATCAGCGGGGTCTGTTCAAAAGCATACTGTAGATTATGGTATCGTTTTCGTCATCCTCCCTCAAGAGGCTTAGAATTATTAATGGAGTGTTGACATCAGGAAAAAATATGAAAATAATTCGCATAGAGTGAATACGAATATATTGATTCAAAATAGACATAAGCGATGCATTAATGGAATAACAATGTTTAACATGACTAAATGTCTAAACAATCAAAGAACAACACAACTTGAACATTTGAATGAACAAAAGTCTTTTCATCTCAGGGCTTGTCACTTCAAATGGTGAGCCTTGGAGGGATGGTAGAAAAATTCAGCATGTCCATCTTGTGTGAACTCCAGTGCCCCTTCATCAATCAGGTCCTGGATCTTGTTCTTCAGAGCCCAACACTCATTTGTATCATGTCCTGGACTGGCAGAGTGATAGGCACACCTTTTATTGGGATCATAGACAGGAGATGATGTGTTGGGATTCTGGGGATGTGCCCTTAAGGTGATCAAATTCAATCTCAATAGGCGTTGTAAAGCTTGAAACAGCGACATGTTGAGTGGGGTGAACTGCCTCCTGGACTTGTCGGGCTGAAGCCGGTGAGGTTGATGCTGAATTTGCGACACTGGAGCCATTTGAGGAGCTCTCCCCTTATCTCCTTGTCTCAAAGGTGGTTGAACGATGACTGACTTTTTACCCTTAGACGTTTGCCCCAGCTGGTTACCCTGAAGCAGTTGGTTGACGAGAACCCCGAGCTCATCTTGTCTTTGAGCCAACCTTTGAATGGCAGTCGCCTGCCCCAGCATCTGGACCTTCAATGCATCCACCTCAGCTTGTAGGTGTTTCAGCCTTTCATCCTCAGCACTGTTCCTGACAAAGGTCCCCATGAGAAGTGTCCTTAGCTCCTCCTGCCCCTTGGATAGATTCAGGAGGATTTCCCTGAATCGAGTCTCTTGAGCAAGAAGGTCCTGGTTATCTTGTTGGGAAGCCATTGCTGAAATAAACAGCGAGAAAGGTAAGTGACCTGCAATAAGGATACCTGTTATGCAATGATGAGTATGACATACATGTAATGTTTTCAAGGACCTCGCGGGGTAAACAAGAAAATTTGTCAGCATTTGGATCCGGTAGCTTGATTGAAAGAACTTCATATTTGTTAAGAGTCTTTCTTCCAAGGGTCAAAGTCTCACCATATCAAGTGGGTCATAGCCCCTGACTCAAGTCATCAACCTTATTTTGCTTTCCAAACAACCTTGGCTAGGGGAACCTTCTTCAGGAGTCAAAGCTCACCATATCAAGTGGGTCATAGCCCCTGACTCGAGTTATCATGTTTTGGCTGGAGGAAAATAAATCCCCTTTTGCCCTTTGCTGGACAGTTTGATTCATCATGTCCTGCATCACAGACCCTTGAGATCCTTGAAATGGGTTAGGATGTATGCAATGGTATGATGTTATGGTATGCATGGGGTAATGTAAGTGACCCTGTTGTGAGTCCCAATTAAGGACTGTAAATAAAAACCTGCAAGAAACTCAAGTAAAACCTGTCATGAGTCCCAATTAAGGACTATAAACAGAACCTGCAAGTAGTTCATGTGTCAGATAGATAACAAGCATGCAAGTAGTCAAGTACGAAGGCACGCAAGTCACACAAGAGAAGCCCTTAGAGTTTAAGGCCAGCATGAGGTCTGGGAATTACCCTCTTGAAGTTGGTGGGTTCATACCTGTCCTATCAAAGTAACCGGGTTCTTAGAGGATCCCAATATCATTGACTACCCTCAATCGGTCATAACTCTAGCATCGCAACCTTTTCTTGCGGCCAGAACCATCACGAGAGTTTAGCCTCAATGGGCGTAGCATACTGCTACTGTTCTAATGGCCAAGTTGTGTCATTTAAGGTTCTAAGGTTGTTGGTGCTTAATGACTCCTCAGAAGACCCATATTCTCCTCGTTGCAACACAAGGGATATCGGTACAGACCAAGGTGCCACACCAACGTAGCCACTGTTTCACCCGTGTCGGTCTATGCCGGACAGGTCCCTCACAGCTTATGCTACCTAAACAGGGTATCCCCAGATCCGGGTTAGGATCTATGTAACTCCCATGCAACCCACAAATTTAAAGCAGACAAGTCAATACAATTGAAAACACAGTTATGAACTAACCCTAAGGTATACCTCACTTTAAGTTTAATTCCCCAACAGAGTCGCCAGTTCTGTGATCGGTGGATCTGGAACTGACTGTTTAACGCTGGTTCGCGAAATGTCGCAGAAGCAAGAGTCGCCACCGTCTTTTATTTTCTCCAAATGGAAAGGACAAAAGCACAGAAAAATTCCTTAAAGAGATTGCTCTCGGTTCGGGAGGTAGGTTATAGAAAGGGAAGGTGTTAGCACCCTTTCTATCCATGGTTATCCATGGGCTCTTAGATACTTCTCACTTGTGTTTTCAAAAATGGTTTGTTTGCTTTTCAACTGTGGGTTTTAAAAGGTTTCTTTGAAAATTCCAGTTCGACTCTTGTATCGGTCCTCAAGAGTGTTTGAAAAATTGCTTTCGAAAGCTTTTTGAAAAGGTGTCGGTGCGAAAAGTATTTTTGATTTGCTTTGAAATTTAGAGCAAGTATCTAGACTCGTCTACCTACCTTAAGGAATTCGTCTGTGTAAATATCCTTTAAAGTAGTGTCATCCCACCATTGAGAGGTAGGTAGCACCACCGTTGGAGGTGTTCGGGTCAATTCGAAGGTTCGGGACATGGTGATCACCAGAGCAATAGGAAGACACCTTAGAAGCTACCCTCATGCCAGGTTCCCGGATCATGAGGACTTACTGAGACATCCTCTACTCGACGATCACCTTTCGAGAGGCAAGGCAACAGTGAGGCGTACCCTAGGGGTGGTGTGTGATTTGTGTGTCGTTTTCAGATATTTTGTCTTGCTCATGTCATGGGTGATCTACGCGTTTGTTTTTATTTTGTCATTCATTCTTGCATGCAATTATTAGCAGTTAAAAAGATGCGGAAATTAAAAGTTCTAAACTATTACAAAGGCGCGGGTCCACATCGCCAAATTAAACCCAGGACCCGATTTGACATAAAATAAATATGCGAGAAAGATAAATGTTTAATTTACACGGCTTTGGGAGAGTTACATAAATATTTAAAAGAAGAAATAAAAATGCGCGAAGAGAATAAAAATCGGGAATATGAGGGCGTTGGACCCTTTTGGAATTAAATTGAATGAAAAGTTAATTAATTATTAAATTAAAGAAAAGAAATGTTTTTTTGATGGTTTTTGTATTTATGAAATAAAGAAAATTAAAATTCAAGAGAAATCCTAATTCTAAGTTGTTTTTAATTATTAAAGAAAAATATTAAAGTTTAACCTAATTTACTAAATATTTAATGTACATGTTTATTTACAAAATAAATTAGTAATTAATAATAATGATAATAAGAAAAAATTATTTATTAAGAAAAGTGATAAAAAAGTTAAAAAACCTAATTTCTACATATTTTAATTTATTGAGAAAAAGATTAAAGTTTTAAAACCTAATTTACTAAACTAATTATTAAAGTTTATTTACAAAATAAATTAATAGTGAAATAATAATAATTAAATATATTTTAGTTTCTGATTTTTTATCTTATGAAAATTAATTTATGAAATTAAAGAAAACAATTGAAAACAATTAAAAGAATAAAAAGGAAAATCAAAAAAATAAAAATGTGCAAACCATGGGGGGTATTCAGACCCAAAGGGAGGTTTTTTGTGAGAAATCTGGCCCATTAGACAAAAAGCCTTGTTTGACTTTCTGGCATCACGTGCGTGTTTATTGACTCCTGAGTACCGTGGTCTGCATTCTTTGGCCATTGGATTCGGTTTCATGGCCATTTGTGTTCTGGCTGTTGGCCATTTGTGTTCTGGCCTCAACGTTTCTTAATCTTCTAGGATGTTTGTCTCGCCATGTATTGGTGTCATGCATAAGTTTTTCTACTTTGGCCATTTGGCTTTTGGCTTTTGGCTTTTGGCTTTTGGCTTTTGGCCTTTTGGCTTTTGGCCATTTGGCTTTTGGCCTCAACGTTCCTTAATGAACCTGCATGGGATCCTGTCTAAATCTGCAATGTTGAATCTCACGAACACATTAAATAAAATCATAAAATACAAATAAAGCCAATATATGAAGAAATTTAATGTTTATGCACAATATGGCATGTATGAATGATTATACCCTTTTGATCATGGAGATCAAATCAATCTTACCCTTACTGGAAAATTAGTGACCTGAATGCTTTTATGCCTTACTGGAAAATTAGGATCATGGAGATCAAGCCAGCCTTATCCTTACTGAAGAAGTAGTGAGGTGTTGGTTTGTAACTGTGATGACTTGTTTGTAGTGAGAGAGGGATTTGTAATAAGAATTTCAAGGTTTTAGGGTTCTTGAAAGAATTTGATATTCTGACAGTGTTGTGGCCAGGTTTTTTCTCTCTTTTTTCTCCTCTTTCTCCTCTCTTTTTTTTCTCTGGTTTGTGTGAAAAGAAGGTGATTATATAATGGAAATTAGGGTAAAGCAAATGGGCTTTGAATGTGCAATTGGGCCTTCAATATTCACTTGAATTCGTCACTTTCCAGGCTAAATCGCAGGGACTTAAGTGTATTTTTTGAAGTTGAAATGTGAAAACAAAATGTAGCCGACATCGATAGCTAACTCCTGTCCGAAAATCGGCTCAATCGGATAAACGGTGAATTAGTTATGAATTTTTGAAGTTTCAGCTCAGACAAACTTATTTTGGGCTCCAGTGTCGACTCTGACACGTTCTTCAATAAAAAACTGGTATTGATCGGAGCATAATCCGGTCTCGACTTTTGAAGCAAAGTTGTAGATCTACGAGTCAGGGACCTTGTGTAAAAATATGAGCCAAATCCGATAAAAATTGATCGAGTTATGATTTTTCGAAGTTTCGGCCCAGATGAAATAATATTCAGCATTCAGGATTTTCAGCGTGTCACGCACTCTGAGCAAAAAACGAAGGCCTTTTGAATACCGTTTGAACTCAATACCTTTTGTGAAAATGTAGCCAACTCAAGTTGTGAAATTTTGGCACCGGAACCAGCTCGATACGTTGAAAATCGACCAAGTTATGATTTTCTGAACATGACGCAAATAAACTTCTGTCACAAATTTTCTGTATGAAAATACTTGATAAATCCACATTTTTGAAGACCTTATGATCGAAATTGGCTTCCAGCCGTGAGATATGAAAACGTAGATAATGTCAAGACGGAATTTTGGCCACCGGAACGGGTTCAAAACGAGCCACGATCTTCAAGTTATGAATTTTTTAGCGCGTAAAAACTGCACTTTCAGCACACTTTTTCACCATATTTCTTCGAGAAAACTCACACATTCGGATACCTTCTTTAAAGAATTGACTCTTGAGCCGAACCTGAATTTGAGAATACGTTATCAGAGATATCTTGGCGAAAGAATACCTGAATATGACGCGCCAGGTTGGACTTGTGAATTTTTCTTGAAATGTTTTGAGAAATATGGGAGGGCAAATTTTGGGGTACAACACACTTGTACACCAACTTTGCAAAGGTTAGCTATTCGTATTTTAAGCCAAACTTGTAGTGCTTCGGGTTGTGAACGGAATTGGAGTATATTTGAGCATATTCATTCCAAAAAAAGAAATAGATTGGAGCACCAAAAGCTTAATGATTTAGTGTTTGTTTGTTACAACTTGAGACTTCAAAATAGGTATTATTATGGTTATTTTTCTCTGATCATTATATTTTATATTTAAATACATATACTTATATTTAATTCATGTGTGCTTAGGAAAATAAGAAATGGGAGTTATGATCCTATCAATATTGAAACAATTGCCGACCATTCTAGTTGGGTATTAGAGGATTCACCACCTCTCTTAACCAATGAAGAGTTGGAAGCATTGCGGAATGACCTTGAAAATATGACCATCCAACCAATTTCAAGTGATATTGGTATGTTCTAATATGAGCATAATATAGTTTGTGGTTGTGAATCAATTTAATGTCTCATATTTACCATCTCTAATTTTTCTTGTTAATTATTTTTTAAAATATTGTTATAGATCAAATAGATTTAGATGAGGATGAAGATATGGGTAATGCACAAGATACTATTGTTGATACTGTGAATCAAGAAAAAAGCAACACCAGAGAAGATGAAGTTGGTGGAGAAGACAATAAAGTTGAAGATGGATATGAATATCAAGATTATGACAATTTGACTTCATGGACATGAAAAATTATGGATCGTTTAGTATGGATTTTTGTGACTTATTATAATACTATAACTTATGAATTGTTAAGTTTCTATCACTTCTTTGAATTTATAATTTGCTACATTAAGTTTCTATCACTTATTTTGATTGTTACTAATACTTTTGTTTATTCTAAATTATTTGAATTTATAATTTTCTATATTATTATAGTTACAAATTTCAGGTAATAAATATATTTTTTATAGAAACCGGGTCAAAAGCCATGCGGTCTGACCAGTGACCCACTGGTCCGACCAGTAACCCAGTGACTCAGTAACTTTACCGAGTTGATCACCGGTCTGGGTTTTAAAACATTGCCTAAGAGATATAAAGTGAAGGTAAGATCTATGGACGACCTACGATCTTAAAAAGATAACACGATGGTAAGATCTACGGATGATCTACGACCCTAAAAATAAGATGAGGAGAGGGTAAAGTCTACGGATGACCTATGACCCTAAGAGAGATAAAGCGAGGGTAAGATATATGGACGACCTGCGACCTTAGAAAGATAACACGATGGTAAGATCTACGGACGATCTACGACCCTAAAAACAAGATGAGGAGAGGGTAAAGTCTACGGACAACCTACAACCCTAAGAGAGATAAAGCGAAGGTAAGATCTATGGACGACCCACGACCTTAGAAAGATAATGCGATGGTAAGATCTATGGACAATCTACGACCCTAGGAAATGTAAAATGAGGGTAAGATCTACAGACAATATACGACCGTAGGAAAAGATAACGTGAGTATTGAGAGTTTGGGAGTACGATGTACTGACACCATGGTTTATTTTAGTTGGTAGTGTAATAACAGATGTTAACTGGGAATTATGAGGATGATATTCTTTGTGGGGATGTTTTGTTGATTTGGGACTGATTTGGGGATTTTGGGCAAGGTACCAAATCTGACTCATGCTTCATATGCATTTTGAAGTGCGGCATGATGATCCATGGATATGCTATGCGTTTGAGGATGCAATGCAATATGTCGTGATGATTATTGTATACAAAGTTCCAAAAGCTCATTGGGATCCGTTGCTCGTCATCTTGAGGTACCAATATGGATTGATGCTCAAAATCTAAGAGAAAAGAGTTAGCCTTGTCGAGTTCACTGGGGATTAAATCTTGTTGAGGGGAAGTAACTTGATCTGACTTCCTTCATGTGTTGGACTTCTTGTGAATAACTGAACAGAGACGTGGATCTTATCAAATGCCCCAAGTTTCTCGGTGTTGGAGAATCGGGTGCTCGTTCGACTGTAAGGAGGCAACGAAGATGGAAGTTTGGTCGAGGTGACCATTATAACTTTCCACCTGCACAGGAAAAAAACACTTGAACACCGTGGCATTCCCTTGGGATGCCATCATATCTATGTAATGTAGTGTTTCACATCTTAGCTTGTGATTATTATTGACTTATTGTTTTCAATGCAATGCTTAACAAAGAATTTAAATCATAATTTGCATACGAGAATAAAGTAGAAAGGACAAAAACTTCTTGGTGGAAGGGAAAATATTTATTAATGACTTTGGCCTTTGAATAGGCATTCGTAAATGGAAATAACTCCTAAATGAGGAAGTTGCAAAGAAAACTAAAAAATACCACGAGTAAAATGGCAACAAGAGAATCTCGAACTTCAGTTAAAACTGATATTGCTATAGTTCTCGTATCCTGGGTCGTCCTAGTGTCGTGCTTCCAAAGGATAATATCTAAATTGATCTGTCCCGTATTAGGAGGGTGTATGTGAAGAGTCTTCAGACTGCAGTTGTGATACGGTGGCAGAACCGACTGTTTAATAATAGTTTGTGTTTTGCGCTTTTTGTTTGCAAAATTTCGCGGTAAGCAAGAGTCGCCACCGACTTTTATTTCATTCAATCATGGAAAAGGAAAAAGAACAGAAAAAACCTTTTTTTGAGATGTTTCTGAGTACGGGGGGTAGATTATAGAAAGGGAAGGTGTTATCACCCTTTATATCTGTAGTTATCTACGGGCTCTTAGGTACTTGCTCATTTTTAAATTGCTTGTGTGTGTGCTTGCTTTGAAAATATTTTACTCTGTGATAATCTTTGTATCAGTCCTCAAGGATGTGACAAAGTTTATTTTGGAAACTGTTTTGAAAAGTGTTTGGGTGAAAAGATTTGTTTTGAGCAAGTACCTACTAGCATATACCTACTCGAAAAAATATCGTTTTTGTTCTATTTCCTTTAGACATCACTATCCTACTATTAAGGAGTAGGTAGCACTGTCGTTGGAGTTTGTAAGGGACGTTCGAAAGGGATGAATACAATCACTAAAGCAATAGTTAGAAAACTTTAGTAGTAACCCTAGAGTCTTGACATCTTTTCGAGGCAACATTTCTGAGGAAATATTTCCGAGGTAATATTTCTGAGGCAACATTCGAATGGGACAACTTGATCTCTTTAGACTAGAGGGCAACCACTAAAATATCATATGCTTAATGATTGTTTACCGAAGGCAACCGAAGTGAGGCAAACCCTAGGAGTGAACATGTGCGAGTGATTCGTTTCAGTTATTTCAATCTTTGCATATTAGGGTTTTCTAACTGTTTTAATTTTTCATGCATTCTTGCCATACAATCCTATTAATCATACATCTAGACAGTTAATAATTTGCTGAATAGTAAAACCGGAAATAAACCTAGCTATTACATGGCTTTGACAGTTACACAATTGCCTTGACGTGAAATAAAAAAAGCGGAATTTAAAATCCTAATTAAACTATTACAACCTTGAAACAATTACGATAATTTGAATTAAAAGAGAGTCAAGGCGCGCGTGACGAATTACGTACGAGAATAAAGTCTGAGTCCTAAAAAATCTAATCAATTAAAGAGGAAATATTTTTTGTATTTTATTGTTGCATAAAATATTTGAAATTTTAACCTAATTTGTCTAATTAATTTTAATTATAAAAAAAAGAATTTGAATTAATATAATTAAGCTAATTAATTAATTGCAATTAAATATTTTTATGAAAAAAACTAAAATCTAATTTTTTAGTGATTTTCTGATTTTATGATTAAAAAAATGATTTTTGTTGTGAAAATAATTAAAAATAACCAATAAAAAAGAATTACAAAATGAGAGAAAGATTTGGGCCTGGAGTGATGAAGAAAACTGGGGGTGTATGTTGAACTTCTGAAACCCAGAAGGATGGCCCAGAGTCTGGCGCCTAATCCAATGAGACCATCTTCTGGGTACTCATGGTGGACCTGTGTATGCTGGCGTTGGATCTGGCTGGAGATGGATCCAGAGGATGAGATCAGAGGGCGCGTGACGATCCTCAGAAGGTATGATGTGCTGGATCTGGCTGGAGATGGATCCAGAGGATGAGATCAGAGGGCGCGTGATGATCCTCAGAAGGTGAGGTGTGCTGGATCTGGCTGGAGATGGATCCAGAGGATGAGATCAGAGGGAGTGTGATGATCCTCAGAAGGTGAGGTGTGCTGGATCTGGTGAAAATAATGGAGAAAATGCCAAAAGCTCGCGCCTGGGATCGAACCCAAGACATGAGCTTCATACTTCCTTCCTCTGACCAACTGCGCTGGATGTCTCAATTGTTAATATAACAACGAATATATAATATATTGGAAAATAAGTTAGTGGCCAGAAAACGCGCGCCAAATTCAAATGGACCAACCACACTGTGCCACGCATCGCCTTCTTCCTGCAACCGTCGTCTTAGGCATGAAGCTTTTACCTACAGTTCATGGTTGTAACTAAAACCATGCGTATTTCAAAAATCTACCACAAGCAACATAAATATAATTAAAAGCCACAGATCTACTTGTCTTGACCTCACGAGTGTGATGGTACTCCTTTCTTGGCCCAATTTTCCCTGTACTGAAAAGCCCTAAAGTGGACCTTAAAACCCTAACAATGGCAATTGCTCGTACATGCACTTAAACTCCAATCAAACAATCCAAAAACATGGCAAACATGATGATAAACGCAAATATATGCTTAGAACATGTTTATTATGAGTAAATTGTTAGAATCAAGTTTAATATTTTGTTCAAACTGTGACGGTTGTAGGATGAGATTTTGGACATTTGGAAGCCTGCAAATGAATGGAGTAGCTCCAGAAAGTGTCTAGGAGTGGATTGCTGGCCTCAAATCCCCTTGAGAGTGGCTCTAAGATGGAATTCGATTTCACACTTTTTGTTCAAAATTTCAGTTTTGTTCTGGTAGCTTGCACGTCCAAAAAAACCTTATGCCATGCTTTGTTCTTGTCCATTATATATCAAGGAATGAATTAGGGTTACAAATTTGGACTGAATCTTTGCAATTATAAGAGATTTTATTTGATTTTCAAGCTTATGTAAACTTGAAATTTTGAGCCAAATCTTCCCTTTCTTGTACCAATTATGCTTGATTCGTTTTGGCCTTGATAATTCAGCATATTTTGATTGCCAACCTGTCCAAAAACCAAATCAAATCATATATTTGCTATTATTCATCAATTATTTGATTTAATTCACTTTTTAATTAATAAAAAATCAAAATAAATTTGAAAAATGAAGCAAATAATGTGTGAGTGAATGTTTGAGTCGTGGACCACATTATAAGTTAGGTGCAAACATAAAAAGTTAGGCCCATTTAGCAAAAAATGCATTTTTGAGTACATTTGACTTTTGGCAATTTTGCAAAAAATGTCAACTTTGACAAGGTATACCTCCTCCAATTTTATCCCTAGAGATGTGTTATTGGACTTTTTAGAAAGCTTAGGATGTCCCCTAAGCAAACCTTTTGGTCTCATCTCAATTGAGTCTTCCATGTTCATGTATGAAGCTTTGACCTAAGAGGTGTTTTTGTTGACTTTTCAAAAGGACCTATAATGTCAAAATTCATATCTTTTTATGAGTGCATATTTTGAACTTTTGAGATGAAGATGAATTGTAGGGAATTGCATCCTCTTAAAAATGAGCTTTGGATGGAAAATTTCTGACAAAGCATGAAGAAGTTATTCTTGGTCAAAGTTGGGTTGACTTTTCCTACAAAACCCTAATTTAGCCATTTTTGGGTTTTGATGAATTTGGAGCATTCCTTGGGGAATCATGATCAACCCTTGATCAAATGATGGATAACACTTCAAAATGATTATGTTGACCAAAAATCTTGAGGTTTGACTGTATGTGGGCCACAGTTGACTTTTGACCTAATACAGTCGATTCTCAAGCATCTGAGCAGTTGGTTGAGCAAACTTCTTATGCAAGGCTTGAAACTTGGCATGGATGATCTTGGGAACATATTAAGACCATGGAGAGAATTTTGGACCTTTGTGGTCCACCCATCTTGATGAAAATAGAAACCCTAATTTGGAGTATACTGCCTTAGGAGAGAGTTTGTCTGGTCAACTCTTGGGTAACCTTGAGCAAATTGGGGACCTCACTTGACATTTGTTGAGTAAAATGAGAGGGAAAATTTTGGGGTACAACAGTTGCCCCTGTTCAATCTTCTTAAACCTGAGGATGTAGATTGGCTGCTCTGCCTTTCGTGATCTGAAGGTGGAAGATGATTGAACACTAGAGTGCCCAGAAATTTGCACTCCCATGAAGTGGCGCTTGATTTGTGACATCAGGAATGGGCTTACAGATGCCATTTGGAGGTTGATGATAGAATATTTGTCGGAGATGGGCTTAAAGATGCCATCCTGGATGTGACAGAGAATTGTCTGGGATGGGCTTAAATATGCCATCTAGAGAATGTGGATTTCCTGTCTTGGGAGAAATAGAGTTTTAGGAACTTCAGTTGTCCATTAATCTACTGGGGAATAACTTCGGCTTGAGGAAGCGGAAGTGTACTGCGTATCTGGTCGGGGTATATGCTGCACCATGATTTACTGGGGAAATGTGAAACTAATCATGTTTAATCGTATCCCGGTCTTACATGTTGTGGACCGCTGTTTGGGGATAAGAGAGGGGGAACCTAGATAGTAAGGTTATGAGAAGGAACCTGGATAGTAGGATTACTTTGATATGAAAGCCTGGATAGTAGGGCTGTGAGAAGGAACCTGGATGGTAGGGTTACTTCGATATGAGAGCCTGGATAGTAGGGCTGTGAGAAGGAACCTGGATAGTAGAGTTACTTCGATATGAAAGCCTGGATAGTAGGGCTATGAGAAGGAACCTGGATGGTAGGGTTACTTCGATATGAAAGCCTGGATAGTGGGGTCGTGAGAAGGAAACTGGATAGTAGGGTTACTTCGATATGAGAGCCTGGATAGTAGGATTGTGAGAAGGAACTTGGATGATAGGGTTACTTCGATATGAGAGCCCGGATAGTAGGGCTGTGAGAAGGAACCTGGATGGTAGGGTTACTTCGATATGAAAACCTGGATAATAGGGTTGTGAGAAGGAACCTGGATAGTATGGTTACTTCGATATGAGAGTCTGGATAGTAGGGTTGTGGGAAGGAACCTGGATAGTAGGGTTACTTCGATATGAAAGCCTAGATAGTAGGGATGTGAGAAGGAACCTGGATGGTAGGGTTACTTCGATATGAAAGCCTGGATAGTAGGGTTGTGAGAAGGAACCTGGATAGTAGGGTTACTTCATGAGGAGTTTGGGTAAAACTTCATCTGAACTGAGAAGGAACCTGGGTAGTAGGGTTACTTCGTGAGGAGTTTGGGTAAAACTGCATCTGAACTGAGAAGGAACCCGGGTAGTAGGGTTACTTCGATATGAAAGCCTGGATAGTAGGGTTACTTCGATATGAAAGCCTGGATAGTAGGGCTGTGAGAAGGAACCGGGATAGTAGGGTTACTTCGAAGCGATAATGCATATTAGTTGACCCGTTTGATTTTGGGAACTGAGCTTCCATTAGTCGTCTGTAAAGATGATCTGTATAACTGTTGGATTCATTGAAGTTAATCGTCTTTTCCTGAAAAGATATCAGGGTTAGTTATATGCGATGCATGAAATACAGGGTGAGATGATGTTCTCAAAATAAATGATATTATGCTATATATGTCATGTATGCGTATGTCATGATGTATGTTTATGAAATGCTATCGGGGTATGCTCGCGCCTGGGAAAATAAATCCCTGATTATTGCTGGAGAGTTGTAAATGCTCTATCGGGAAGAAGATGCTGGAGAAAAACTCTGCAGGGACCAAACTTGGGGGGGAAGCGATACTCTGTTGGTAGACCTGCCGACCCGGAGGAACAACCTTAGCTGGGGATGCAATTAAGTTGTCGGAGGTGATGAGCTCTATTGGAGAAGTAAACTCTGCTTAGGGGATTAAATTTATTGACTCGCCCGCGATTATAAACCTTGGTTGGGGATAGTTATGTCCTGTTTCGGGAAAACCGACATCAATTCCTTTGGGTAGTTTTACTCTGTGGGGAGTGTATGTACCAATAATCATGTTTTGAAGCTGACTTTATCCTGATACCTGCTGGGCAGAGGAACCGTCAGGTTTGGTACTTCTTATTTTCCTTGTTTTTGGAATTATGAGTAATTGTCTTTGTTTCTTATGTAAATTTTTATGATCAACAATTATTTTCAAATTCATATATCAAAAATAAATCATTGGACGTTCTTGTAAAACAAAACAGAAAAAGAAAAAACAACTTGAAATTTCTCGTGAAAATGACTTGTATTGATTTTTGAAGTTGGCCTGTAATATGCGTTTTTGTACAAAGAGGCCGACGTCCTAGTAAGAGAACGCCGCCGAAAGATAGAAATTACAATTTGTGTAAAAGAAAGAATAACATCTATGAAAAACGACCCCATTGGGTTCCAACTCTGCTATTGCCTTTATATATTCAAGTGTCTCATCACTTTGTAGCTTGGCCGAAGGTTGATCAGATTGATTGGTGCCGTCCGAGCTTGACAGTCGATATCGAAGTCTGGTTGTAAGATGATCTGATGAGACATAGTGTTACGCTTCAATCCCTAACTTTAACCTGGACTGCCCTTTCGTATTTTCAGTCCACTAGGATACTCTTTTTTGCCCAAGTCGCCCTTTCGGGTTTTCGACTTGCCGGGTGTACAATTTTTTTCATTTTCATCCCTTACTTTTGCCTGAACCCTTTTGGTTCGCCAGGAAGCCCTTATTTTTTCCTAGGATAGTCGACCTACCGGGTCTTTGATTATGCGTAGTATCTTATCACTATGTCTGCATTGACGGGGTGAGGAAGATCGTCACCATCCATGGTGGTTAGAATCATAGCTCCTCCCGAGAAAATGTTCTTAACTACAAATGGCCCTTCGCACGTGGGAGTCCATTTGCCCCTGGGGTCACCTTGCGGCAGTATGATGCGTTTGATCACCAGATCCCCGACTTGATATTCTTGACGCCTTACTTTCTTGTTAAAATCCTTGATCATTCGTTTTTGGTACATCTGACCATGGCAGATAGCAGTAAGTCTCTTTTTGTCGATTAGATTTAACTGATCAAGTCGGGTCTGGATCCAGTCGTCTTCGTTCAACCCTGCATCCTTCATAATTATGAGAGAAGGTATCTGAACTTCTATGGGTAGGACTACCTCCATGCCATATACCAAAGAGTAGGGTGTTTCCCTTGTCGAAGTTTGTGCTGAGGTACGGTACCCATGAAGAGCGAATGGTAACATCTCATGCCAGTCTTTATATGTCACTGTCATTTTCTATACAATCTTCTTGATGTTCTTGTTAGCTGCTTCAACAGCGCCATTCATCTTCGGCCGGTAGGGAGAAGAGTTGTGATGTTGTATCTTAAACTGTTTATAGAGCTCGGTGATCATTGTGTTGTTGAGATTCGTACCATTGTCAGTAATAATCCTCTATGGTACACCATATCGACAGATCAGATTGTGTCGGATAAACCGCGCCACGACATTCTTGGTTACTGTAGCAAAGGAAGCTGCCTCAACACACTTCGTGAAGTAATCAATGGCTACTAAGATGAAACGATGCCCGTTAGACGCAGTAGGTCTGATCTCGCCAATCATGTTGATGCCCCAAATCGCAAAGGGCCACGGAGCTGTCAGGATGTTCATAGGAACTGGGGGAACATGCACCTTATCACCATAGATTTTGCATTTATGACAAGTTCGAGAGTGTTGATAACAATCGCCTTCCATGGTGGACCAGTAATATCTTGCCCGTAGGATCTTCTTAGCCATGGTGTGTCCACTGGAATGGGTTCCGAAGGTGCCTTCATGTAGATCCGTCATGATCCTTTCCGCTTCGCTCTTGTCTACACACCGTAGTAGTGTGGAGTCATGGTTGCGTTTATATAGGATCCCATTGCTAAGAAAGAACTTCGCAGTGTACCTTCTCAGAAACTTCTTATCATTGGCAGATGCCCCTTCGGGATACTCCTGAACCTCGAAATACCTTTTGACTCTGTGAAACCAGGGTTTGTCTGCCACTTCTTCGGTATCGATCTCGCAGTAGTGTGCTGGTTCATCCAACCTCTCAATGGCAATTTGGGGAGCTTCATTGTCCCACCTAACCTTGAACATAGAATACATGGTAGCTAGCGCGTCCGCTAACTGGTTCTCCTCTCGTGGGAAATGTTTAAAGGTTACCTCCTCAAAGTGTGGGAGCAATGTCAGTACATACTCTTTGTAAGGAATGAGATTCGGGTGTTTCATATCCCACTCGCCTTTGATCTGGCTTATTACCAGAGTGGAATCCCTGAATACACTCAAGAACTTAATCTTCAAGTCAATAGCAGCTCGAAGACCCATGATACATGCTTCATACTCCGCCATGTTGTTGGTGCAGTTGAAACATAATCGGGCAGTGAACGGAGTATGACATCCCTCAGGAGATATGATTACAGCACCAATGTCGTTACCTAGTGCATTCGAGGCTCCATCAAAATACATAGACCATCGGGATCCTTCCTCGGGTCCTTCATCCGGTCCAGGCTCTTCGTAGTCGGTCACCAACATAACATTCTCATCCAGGAACTCAAAATTCATGGACTGGTAGTCATCCACGGCCTGATGATCCAAATTATTAGCCAATACGCTCCCCTTTATATCTCTTTGGGTCGTATATTGTATGTCGTATTCGGTTAAGATCATTTGCCACCTTGCTTTCCTTCCGGAGAGAGCGGGCTTCTCGAAAATATACTTGATCGGATCCATCTTTGATAACAACAAGGTAGTGTGAGTCAGCATATACCGTCTCAGCCAGCGAGCATCCCATGCCAAAGCGTAGCAAGTTTTCTCGAGCAATGAGTATCAGGTCTCACAGTCGATAAACTTTTATCTAAGGTAGTAAATGGCGTTCTCTTTTCGGCCAGACTCGTCATGTTGCCCCAGCACGCACCCCATTGAATTGTCTAGCACTGTCAAGTATAATATCAAAGGTCTTCCTTCAACTGGAGGCATCATAATTGGAGGTTTTTGAAGGTATTCTTTGATTCTTTTGAAAGCGGTCTGGCATTCGTCATTCCACTTTACCACTTGATCTTTCTTCAGCAGCTTGAAGATTGGCTCACAAGTAGCAGTCAGATGTGAAATGAACTTGGCGATGTAATTCAGACGTCCCAAGAAACCTATGATCTCCTTCTCTGTACGAGGAACCGGCATCTCTTGTATGTCCTTTACCTTTGCAGGGTCTACCTGAATACCCTTATCACTGACGACAAAACCCAGAAGCTTACCAGATCTTATCCCGAAGGTACACTTGTTCGGATTCAACCTCAGCTTATATGTCTTCAACCTGTCAAACAATTTCTGGAGATGATCAAGGTGCTCTTCCTCAGCCTGAGACCTGGCTATCATGTCATCAACATACACTTCGATCTCATGGTGAATCATATCGTGAAACAAAGCGACCATGGCGTCCCACTGTGTGACGAAGGTTGTCTTCTCCATGTCTTCAGGAGCCATCTTGATCTGATTGTAGCCAGAGAAACCATCCATGAAGGAGAAGATTTTATGTTGCGCAGTGTTGTCGACCAGAACATCAATGTGAGGAAGTGGGAAGTCATCCTTGGGGCTTGCCCTGTTCAGATCTCTGTAATCAATGCACATCCGTACCTTACCGTCCTTCTTAGGTACCGGAACAACGTTAGCAACCCATTATGGATAATAAGTGACAACCAAGAATCTTGCGTCGAACTGCTTCATGACCTCTGCCTTGATTTTATCTGACATTTCAGGGTGCATACGATGGACCTTCTGTTTAACCGGAGGACAGTCTTCTTTAGTCGGCAGGTGATGTACCACAATATCAGTGTCCAAACCAGGCATGTCTTCATAGGACCAGGCGAAGATCTCAACATAGTCGTGCAACATTTGTATCAACCTCTTTTTGACGCTAAGCTCCAGATTTTCACCTATTTTCACCTCTCTCATGTCTTCCTAAGTACCCAAATTCACTGTCTCCAGCAACTCTTCATGAGGCTGTATGACCCTTTCTTCCTGCTGTAATAGCCTAGCAAGTTCTCCTGGCACCTCACAATCATCCTCACCTTCATCCTCGGCTTGGTTGATCGTACTTTTGAAGTCATAATTGGCAATAGCAGAGTTGTTATCAATGGGATGCAGAGTGGATATGGATCTGCATTATGATACATGAGTGTGTGTAAGAGAAATAGCTGCTTTGATAAAGTGAAAAACAGAAAAGAAAAACAAAGAGCGCAAAATTTGTATGCCAGAAATGTCCAATGCTTTATTAATGATTATGAAATGACAAATAATATCCCTCACAAGCAAAGCCAAGGTGCCTCGGGCAAGGCACTAGGCCGTAAAGTTTCACATTGTTTATTACAAATCTTAAAACAAATAAGTCAATTACTACGGAATAAAAGAAACATGTATGAAGTCCTTAGCCGTCCAGTTACTCGATCCACCATTGGTAGTCGGGTAGATCCACCTGTCAATGTCTGATTCCTTTTCACTGTCTTCAATGGCGTTTATCCCACGATTGCTGATGCGTAGGGGAGGTCCTCTAGCCCGAGCGCGTCTAATATCCCTTTGAGCCCCTGTAGTAAAGCCCAAGCCAAATTTATCAGTTTTATGAGTGAAATTAGGGAGCTGTCCCCAATTAGCACACCCATCTTCTTCAACCACAGCCCTGGCGTCCTTGAGAGAAGCCATCTTCAGAGGAGGTTTGTTGCTAGAAGTTTCAGTCGATGCCAAGATCTGAGGGACCTCTTCAAAATTCTGGCAAGGCGTTTCTATGAATTCCCCGTCCATCTCTACATAGCGGAAGAAGTTGAGATGACTCACCATATATTCTTCCTCGCCCCGCACTGTGACAATCTTTCCTTTCACCGGATACTTCAGCATTTGATGGAGTGTGGAGGTGGCTGCCCCAGCCTCATGGATCCAAGGACGACCCAACAAACAAGAATATGATGGCATGATATCCATCACATAGAAGGTGGACCCAAAAGTATGAGAACCTACTTTGACAGGGATGTCTACTTCCCCGTGTACCATTCTCTTCGATCCGTCAAAATCCCTTACCACAATGTTACTATGCTTTAGAGTTAAACCCTTGCAATCCAAACGGTCTAATTCCTTCTTCGGCAGAACATTCAGTGAAGACCCAGTATCTACCAGCACATGAGCCATAGTGGTGCCCCTGCATTCAATCGAGACATGCAGAGCATCATTATGCTTCCTTCCTTTCGGAGTCAAATCCGCATATGAAAAACCTAGCCCATTATCAGCAGTCAGGCTGGCCACACAATCTTTGAACTGATCAGATGAAGTCTCCTGCGGCACATGCGCAGTCTTTAGAAATGCAATCAAATCCTTTGCATGGGCTTCAGAACACAATAGCATAGATAACATGGATATCTTCGACGGGGTCTGCCCTAGCTGCTCGGCCATATTGTAGTCGCTTTTTTTAATGATTTTCAGTATTTCCTCTATTTCTTGCTTAGAGGCTTCCACAACAATTTTCTTAGGCGCCTACGTCTGGGCAGGTTCACCTACAACCTCTTTGCTGCGAGTATCAGACGATTCGCATACAGGGGTAATAACTGGAGTAAGAACAGGAATTGTAGTTGATGTACTAGCAGGAATAGCAGATGTAATGACAATAGGCTTGTTAACAGTCTTAGGGGAAATCTTGGGAGAGAATACCTTTCCACTTCGGGTGATTTTACTGGTTCTGACAATATTATCAATATCAGGATCGGCTTCTTCATCTTTCAAGTCTTGTTTGATGCCATGATAGTACACATTGGCACCATAATGCCACGGGACAGCTTTATCCGAGACATACGAGACAGGACCTGGAACAGTAATTATTAGTGGAGCAATTCTTGGAGAGGATGTAATCCTAACAAGTCTTCTCGAGGAAACCTTGGAAGGATTGGCCGAAATGGTTATAATGGCAGCGTCTTCAATTGGAACAACGGGAATCATAGTCTTCTCAAACAGAAACTCTTTGCTATCTATCGGGCATTGAACACCTAACTTTAGCAAACAGCAACTAGAAGGTAGAAGCGAACACATGTGGAAACCTTCACCACAACCCGGAAATAAACCGGCCAACAGCAAATTCTTCTTGACAATTATGCGAGGAGTAGAAACTTAATTGACAAAGGTAACAAATAAATCAGTATCAATAGCATTAACTCCACGACCATGTTTAGGCATGGGAGCAGTTATAACATTTGACTTCTCTAGAGCATCAAAATTTATCTCCTTAGCTTCGATCAAGTCTTGTATTTTGTTTCTCAGAGCCCGGCAGTCATTTCTATCGTGTCCAGGACTCTCAGAATGATAGGCACACCGGGAATTCAGATTATATTGGGGAGATGTAGTATTTGGATTCTTGGGAGCCTCTCTCAAGGTTGCCAAGTTAGATCTCAGCAGATGAGGTAGAACTTTATCCAATGTCATGTTGATGCGGGTAAATTGTCGTTGTGGTCTTTTCGCCCTTTGTTGATTGTTGCATTGTGGAGCAACTGCAGGTCTAGGTATCATCATGGCACTCACTGTCTAATGTTGTTCGGCCCTATTCTGACCCCTCGGGTTGTAGATGGCACCGGTTTCCTTCTTACCAGCAAAAGGCTTCTTTACTGAACTTGAAGAGGCATCCTTCTGTATTTTTCTGCTTTGAATCCCTGCTTCTACCCTTTCCCCAGTTAGGATCAGCTCGGTGAAAACAGCTGATGAACTGCCGATCAAATGATTGAAAAGTGGACCAGATAGCGTCCCTAGAAACATATCAACCAACTCCCTATCAGACAACGGGGGTTGAACTCTCCCAGCCAAGTCTCTCCATTTTTGTGCATATTCTTTAAATCCTTCACCTGCACCTGTTGTACCCCAAAATTTTCCCTCCCATATTCTTCAAGATTTGCTAAGAGCATGCTTCAAAATCTCCCAGGAGTTGCACAGTCCAATTGCCTCCTAACAGTCAAAAATTAGGGTTTTGGTTCTGGCAAAGAAGTTGAAGTTTCCAAGGGTCCAAACAAATCCCACATGCCTATAAACATTGTCAAGCATCCTTATGCCAAGTTTCAAGACTTACAGCACAAAATTGCACAGTCAAAAACCATAATTGCATCATAGTCAACTGTAGGGGCAAAATGGTCATTTGACAGTCAAAAGTCAAAAAATTTGGTCAACATCTTATTTTGAAGCCACAAACATCATTTGATCAATTCTTGATCATGATTCTCAAGGCATCGCTCAAAAAGTCTCAAGATGCAAAAGTTTCTATATTTGGACAGCTGAAAAAGTCAACTGCAAATTGACCAAGGCATAACTTTTTCATGTTTCATCAGAAAAATCCCATCCAATGCTCATTTTGAAGGGGGTGACATTTCCTACAACTCATCTTCACATTCCAAGTCCAAGAAATACTCTCACAAAAAGTTATCAATTTCAACATTATAGGTCATTTTCAAAAGTCAACCAAAAGGCACTTTAAGTCAAAGACCATAAATTGAGATTGGTAAATTCAAATGACATGGGACCAAAGGCATTGGTTAGAGGACTTCAAGACCTTTCCAAAATGTCCAAGAACATGTTCATATGATCAAAATTGAGCAAGATATGCATTGGAGAAGTTGGGAAATTTTTGTGAAATGACAAAAGTCAACTATCCTTGAAACTTCAATTTTTGACAAAAGGGGCCCACTTTTTCCACTTGATTCAGCTTGGTCATGCTTCCCACGTGTCCCACATTTTATTTCAAAATTTAAAATTAATTTTTTCATTTTTATTTGATTTTATTGGATTTAATTCATTTTAAATCCTTTAAAATCAAATAAAAATCAAAAAGGTTAATTAAGGGACATATCTTGCTTTGATTAGCTTTGAACCACCATTATGCACATCCCAAATTCGTGCAAAGGTCTAAAGCTAGCAAGAATTCAAAATTGGCTCAAAAATGGAAGGTGTGTTAATGGAGTTTATGTCAAAATCTTAAGCATGAATGCAAGGCATTATTGGCCATTATTCTTATCAAAGCACATTACATAACATGTATACAAGTTAACAGGAGCAAGAACACGACCTAAGAGCTCCAAAAACGGCCATACAAAATTGCAAAATTATCACATAAACTTGAAAACTGAAAACCTCCTTACAGCAAGTTTTAAGCCCCAATTCCCATCAAAACACACTCTTGGCATCTCAAGGAAACTTTTGCAATCAAAAGCCAATCCCAACGTGCCCAGAATCTCAACACTCAGGCCCAAACAGTTTGCTTTTTCTCTTGAATTCTATGTGATCATTCATGCGTTTTTTTAACATTTTTTGAATTGATTTACATTCATACTAACATCCTGAAGCTTTTGGTATTATTTGATTGAGCAATGGCATCCCATATCAAAAGCTGCCATTGATGGGCATTAGGGTTTCAGAGGTTTGGAATTACGCGTTTGCACATACTGTAAAATTAGGACATCATGCGGAGAGGATGTATTTACATTCTTTGGCGCCTCCTTGATAGTGGCAAGATTCAATTTCAACAGATGGGGAAGCACCTGCGCTGGAGTCATATTAATACGGGTGAACTGCCGTTGTGGCCTTTCCACCCGTTGCTGGTTTGGTCCGGATTGGTTGTAGCGAGGTTGTTCACTCGGAGCGTTTTGAATCATTACGGCCCCCACAGTCGGCCGACGCTCCATCTTCCCTGCTCTTCTTTGAGAATATACCATAGTTGTCTCCTTCTTAAAAGGCTTCTTCTCAATACTTGCAGCAACACTCTTCTGAATTTTCCCTGACTTGATGCCAGCCTCGATTCTTTCGCCTGTTAAGATCAAATCAGTAAACCCCGCGGAAGAGTTACCAATTAAATGATTGAAAAATGGCCCAGATAGGGTCCCAAGAAACATATCAACGAGCTCACGGTCGGTTAAAGGAGGCTGCACCCTGCCAGCCAAATCCCTCCATTTTTGTGCATATTCCTTGAATCCTTCACTTGTTCCTAGCGACATACCCTAAAGTTGAGTACGGGTAGGAGCAAGATCAGAATTATACTGGTATTGTTTATAGAAAGCGGTGGCCAAATCTTCCCAATTTCTGACACTGGTTCCTTCTAACTGATAAAACCATTCCAACTGAGCTCCCGACAGGCTGTCTTGAAAGAAATGAATCCAGAGATTTTTATCTGCCGTATAAGGTTGAATCTTTCTCACGTAGGACCTGAGATGCATTTTGGGGCAGGACAGCCCGTCATACCTTACAAACACTGGCACCTTGAATTTTGGGGGAATCACAATTCCGGCGACCAAGCCCATGTCTTCAAAATCCAAACCCGGTACCCTTTGCAATTCCATAGCAGCCAATCTGTCTTCTAAACCCTTGTACTTATCATCAGCTGGAGGATACTGCTGGTCAGAATAATCTTCATCCTCTTCAACCTCTTCCTCCTCTGCATCAGACTCGGAAGGCACCGCAACTCGATCTCTTTTACTAGTCCCTTCATCAGAAGTAGGAGGAAATTCAAGCCCCCTCTGAGCTTCTCTGTCAAATCTTCTCCCCAAAGTAGCCACTCCGACCCTCTTTTTCTTCTTCACTGGGTCTCTACTCTCTAGATGAGCCTTGATATCCTCTTGACTCTTGACCAAGGTCATCAAGAGTTGCTGGAACTGTGCGTTCTGGGCTTGTAGGTCTTTGACTGTTTGCTCGAGATCCATCCTACTGAAATAAACAGCAGATAGATAAGGAAACCTGGAGTGAGACCTGCTTATGCACATGATGAATGGTATGCTGATGTATGCAATGCATTCAAGGATTTAGGACATTCAAAATTGTTTCAGACAAAGAAGAACGCACGTCATATTAATAAGAAGAAATTTGTTAGTACATAAATGCCCCATGGGCCAAATATTACAACATAAACTTCTCAAGGCAGAAAGATATTGCGCATCCTTTTTGGTGTGATGTAGGTATTGAGGGCCTCTTGCTCATGGAGTCGGCGGGTAAGCTCTAGAACCTTTTTTTCACTGGCGTAGTAGCTAGCTTCAAAAGTGTTACGTTCCTCCTTGAGCTGAATCCAACTTTTCTGCATTTCCTCCCACGATGTAGGCATGTCTGGATGCAGGATGGTGTAGGGAACCTCTCCTTCATTGACGGGCTCTTTAATCACTGGGAGTACATGAGGATGAGGCATCATTAGACTTTGGGCTCGGGCTCGTACCCACTTGAGATAAGGCTCAAGGGGGATGGAGTTCTTGTGTCCCAGAGTCTTGCTATCAACCTTATTGAGTTTTCCCCAAGCTCTGATGAATCTTTGGCGAAGTCCTTGCGCATCGTTGTCGAAGTCAAAAACTAGGCTAGGGATCAACATGTCATGAGGGCCATCCCTCCGTGCATATCCAAATTGTCTCAAAGCTAGGCAAGGGTTGTAGGTGATACCTCCTCTGATTCCAAGTAAAGGAACATTAGGAAATTCTCCGCAACGATCGACGATGATGACATTTTCTCTGGAACGAGAACACCAATGCACATCAGAATGAGTAAGAGTCATCAACCGTTGGGACCACCTTGTACCTTGGTCATTCTTTAGGACAGATTGTGGAAGGTGCGAAATAAACCACCTTGCAAGGAGAGGAGTACAGCACATGAGAACACCCCTCTTTCTCATTGTTCGTGTGTAAAATGAGTGAAGGATGTCCCCAAGCAACGTTGGTATTGGATTTCTGGACAAGAAGATTTTGACGGCGTTGACATCTACCAATTGGTCAGGATTTGGGAACAAGACCAACCCGTAGATAAGGAGTGCCATAATCTCTTCAAAGGCTTGTAGGTCCAACGAGTTCCAACATTCTTGTGCCTTCTCAAACAAGAATTTTGCTAGGAATCCTTTGACGCCACTTCTGATTTCCCAATGCCCCTTGATGTCGGATGGTTGTAGATGCAATGCTCGAGCAACATCTTCCAGCTTTGGTTCCTTTTCCGTACCGTTGAAGGGTAGTTGATTAAGGATAGGGATTCTTAGGAGTTGAGAAAACTCCTCCAAAGTGGGTACCAACTGATAATCAGGGAAAGTGAAGCAATGGTGAAGGGGGTCAAAGAACTGGAATAGCACTTTCATCATGTCTTCTTCAAGGTTGGTGTTGACTAAGCTGAGCAGTCTACCATGTCTTTCACTGAAGGATGAATTTTCCGGAATTCTTGAAGTGATTTCCTTGAGTTGAGGAAAGATTCTCACAAGGTTGACTTGAATGGTATTTCTGCGAGGCATTTCCATGACCTACAAAACAAGAACAAAGATGAAGATCCAAACCCTTGAAATGGTTAGTAAATGCATATGATGCTTCATGATGTTTATGATGTATGCACAAAACATATGTACAAGCAAATCACACCAAACCCTAATTTCAGGCTTGCATGGGGTTTCATAGGTAAGTACCCTCTTGAGTGTAGTTGGCTTAAAAACCTGTCCTATAGTAACCGGGTTCTAAGGAGCTCAATATCACTGGATTGTTTTCATTGTTCATTGTTTCGGTTTAGCCACTTAACTAGCGACCAAAATATTCCAAGAAAATAACCCTCAATGAGTGTAGTATCGAGTATCTACCAACTTCGGACTGCACCAAAGCCGGTCATCTCACTACCCCTAATAAAAGGTCAAGATGGTCAAGTAAGTTTCTAGGTCATTAGTGCTTAGTGACATCACTCAGCGGCCCCGTACTCTCCTTGATTGAACTCAAGGGTTACCGGTACCCACAAATATGTCTCACTAATATAGCTATTGCTTAGACCGTGTCGGTATACCCCGCACAGTTTCCACAACGTATTGCTATCTATGAATGTTTCCCAAAATCCGGGTGGAGGATTGTAAACCCAAAAAAATAGAGCCAAAGTATAAAGCAAACAAATCAAACAATTAGTCATGCAAGAGGGTGATCTAAGCCCTAAGGTTACTCCACTTTTAAAGAATCCCCAGCAGAGTCGCCAGTTCTGTGATACGGTGGGAGAACTGACTAGGGTTTTGCATTTGTTTTCGCAAATGTTTCGGTTGAGCAAGAGTCGCCACCGACTTTTTATTTTATCCTAAGGAAAGGTTTAAAAAGCACAGCAAAAACCTTTGAGATTTTTCTTGGGTTCGGGGAGTAGATTATAGAAGGGGAAGGTATTAGCACCCCTTCTATCCATGGTTATCCATGGGCTCTTAGGTACTTGCTTAGATCAATCTTGCCTTGGTTTTCAATTGTTTGAAATAGTGCTTGGTGTGTGGTTTTGAAAATGTTTTGAAAAGATGCCTTGTGCTAGGCTAACCTTGTAACAATTCTTTACTCGAATGTTTTACAAAAGGTGTTTTATCTTTTAAAAAGATGTTTCAAGGGTTTGAAAAGTTGATTTTGAAAGTGTTTGTGAAGTGGGTTTTGAAATTAGGCAAGTGTTTTCTTTGCGAATTGACAAGTACTTAAGAGTTTATCTACCCTAAAGCTTTCTCAAAGATTTTTGTCATGTTTTAAGCCTTTTTGACAAATTTGTTCCACCATTGCATTTGGTGGACAATCTTGTCTTAGGAGATGAAAGGGACAGGCGCGGGTCATCGTTTGGACCATAATTGCAATAGTGTTAAAGGTCTTTGGGCAATTTTCTTTTAGGGACTTGATCATTTGTTTTTGTTTGTTTTGAAAAGTTTTATCGAGGGACTATGATCATTCAATTTGTTTGTTTTGCCCAAAGAAGTTCAACATGCAATATGGCCCATTTATTTGAAGGCAACAAAGTGGAATACCCTAGGGGTGCAAGTGTGAGATGTGTTGTTTATTTTCATGCTCATTTATCTTTGTATTAGGTCAAACTATTTTTTTTTATCGTTTTTCGCATGCAAACCCTAATTCTAACATGGCATAATTAGAAAGCGAATAAAGTGCGAAATTTAAATTCCTACGCTATTACAACATAATAATATAGGGAGGGGGGTACAAATTTACAAATGGGGAATATTTAGACAAGAATTTAAATCTAAATTATTACATCGTTTTTGAATATTTGCAAGGTAAATAAATTGCATAATTAAATAGAAATTAAATAAATATGCAAAAATGCAAAAAGAAAGTTTTTATATATGTATGAAAAAATGTTGTTTATGTAAAATAAAATAAGAAAATAAAAAGGTATTATTTTTGAGTATTTTCATATTTAGGGCAAAAACCCTAATTTTAATCAAAATGTATATTAATTAATTAATTAATTCACATAATATTTATTATTTACACACAAAATAAAATAAAATATAGTATATTTGTAAAAGGCATTTTTAATATTAAATATTTAAAAAATAAAATATATTCATTTTTTGGCATTTTTATTCTAAGTATATTAATATATATGTATTTATATTTCCATTATTTTAAATATGTATTATATACAAATAATAATAATATTCAAATTTTTTTAGAAAATAGTATTTTTTATATGGAATATTTTCAGAGGGTAATATAAAATAAAAATAAAAATAGAAGTGTTTTTTACATATTTTTTCTATTTATCCTAAATAATAATATATATACATATATGTATAAATCAAAAGAAAATCAAATAAATATCAAATAAAATCAAAAAATGGTGAGAAAATTATTTTCAAAATTTTAATATGCTGAGAAAAAATAAACAAGTCAAACAAAAAAAGAAAAAGTCAAAAATATAAAAAAAATGAAGCAAATGGGCTCAGGGGTGTGAAACAGAAAAAATGGTGTGGATAGCAAAATGATACAGGCCCAGCCCAATCCACTTCTTCTTCAACCTTTGGCCAAAAACGCGCGCCTTGTTACAGAGATTCAAACATCCTGATTCTTTGAGATTTTGCACAAACTTTCAACACAAAACATGTCAAGCATTGAATCACGATTCCAAATATATAAAAAACTCATCCTAACTCTCAGAAATGAGAGAGAATTTTATCAATCCCAAATCTTGACCTAAACTTTCTGCCATTTTCAAAGCTTAAATTCTCTCAACTCAGGCAAAAGAAATGAAATGTAAAGCTATGTACATGCTCAGGGCTATGAGTAGAACCTTGTTTCTTCACAAACTTAAGACTAAAGATGCATAATAAGAGAGATACGAGTTCAAAATTTTACCTATTCAGTTGAACTTCTATCTGGAGAATGAGGAACTTTCAGTGCAAGGTGATGATTGGAGAAGCTTCCTTGAGGTCCAGGGATGCTATTCCAATGTTTACTTTGTCTTGAAAGCTTCTGAATCAAGCTGTAGAACTTCACCTGCAAGTCAAAGATGTGAAAATGGTGGAAGTGGTTAGAGCAATTACAGATCGTGTCTTAGCTTCTGGATAGCTTGCATAGGTTGTAAGGAAGGTAGAGGAACAAGTTTGGACAAGAATGCTTGAAGGGATTGAGGGATGGCACTCAAACTGCAGGCCTTGCCCTGTTTGAGCAGTTTGATGGTGTTTCTGAGATGGAGAGTGTTTGAGAGGTCAAGGATTCGTGCAAAAGCTTGGTTGGGATGTTTTGAGTGTGTTTCATAAGTTTGTTCTTCTGTTCTAATGCTGAGATGAGAGCTCTTACAAATTATGCAATGTTTCTTAACCTTTAAGCAACAAAGTGCAAGTTGGTGTTTTAGGTCAGTAGGGGGCCTCTAATCCTGCTGCAAAGTCTCTCTTGATAAGAGCAAATTGTCCATAATCTTGTGCCAAAAGAGATTTAGCTTGTACTTGTTTGATTTTCAAATTGACATAAAGTGAACTTTTGCAAAAATGGATAGTTTACTTTTTCCAAATTGGGATTAATCCTCTAGACAAAGCTTGAACTCAAAGAACTTGGTCTTGGTACAAAGAATATGCATTAAATTTATGAGTGTAACTTGTTTTAAGGACCTGTAATCAAGGGCATGCTGGTTTTGAGAAGTTGCATAATCTTATGAACATGAAAAATGGCCAATTCAAAAGTGAGTTTTTGCTATATTGTGAAATTCGATTCTCCCTAACCATGAGGTTGTTTGAGAAGTTATTGGACATTTTGGAAAGCTTGGAATGTGTACTACAATCCATCTTTGAAATGCAAATTGAAATTCCAAGTGGAAGGGTATGAAAAATGGCCTTGAAGTGGGGTAGAAAACCTTGTCAAAATAGGTTAAAATTCTACTAAGTTAAAAATGGTTTAGTGCCCTTATTCAAAAAATTGTAACTTGAGATGCAAGCTTCAAATGAGAAAACTTTGTGAATCAAAGTTGTAGATTATGCAACAAGCTACAACTTTCATGTTTTGACTTTTGTTTGAATCCAAATGGATCTTGGTGAAAAGGTGGGGCAAAGTTGGGAAAAAATTAGGGTTTTTTCATAACTTAGAAAAATTCTAAGTTATGAAAAATTCCATTTTCTAACCCTAATTTGCAATTTGTGATTTCTTGGTGAACAAGTTTCATGATTTGGCATATTTTGATGAAAAATGAATCTTGACTCTTGATTTTGACCAAAAAGTCAAAGTTTGACTTTTCAGTATACAGTCAAAACTGATCAATTGACTGGGGAATTCAACTGTCAATCTTGTGTACTTGGGATCTTTTGAACTTGTTGAGCATGTCAAGATAATTCCATGGGGTCCTTGAGTCCATTTGTGAGCTTGGTTTACCATTGGCTAGGTCAAACAGTCAAAAATTGCCTTTGCACAGTCAAAACCCTAAAAATGACCATTTTGCCCTTTTAGTGATCTGATCAAATTTCTTGTGGAGTTGTGATCCAAACTTGATCAAATGGACCATATGAGTTCATAATGTTGATGTGGATAAAATTTCATGAGATTTGACTGTCAATTGGCCATAGTTGACTTTTTCCCCAATACAGTTGATTTCTAGGTCAACTGTCCAATTGACTGGGCAAAACTTGGAATCAGGACTTGAAACTTGGTATGGATAAACTTAGGAGGTCAATATGAAGCAAAAAAGTCATCTTGGGCACTTTAGGTCAAAACATCTTTGTGCAAACACAAACCCTAATTTGGGGTTAGCAGTGCAAGGAGGAGTCTTGAGCAGATGAAACCCTAACTGGATCTTGAGCTTCAAGAGCTTTGTGAGGAGAAATCAATGAGAAATGGGAGGGCAAATTTTGGGGTACAACAGTTGCCCCTGTTCAATCCTCTTGAACCCGAAGAGTTAGATTGGCAAGCTTGCCTTTCGTGACTCGAGGGTAAAAGGAGATTGGACACTAGAGTGCCCGAAAATTTGCGCTCGTCCAAAGCACTGGATGCGGGAATGGGCTTAGAGATGCCATTTGGAGATGGGCTTAACGATGCCATCTGGGAAAGTGACAGAAACTTGTCGGGGATGGGCTTTAAAGATGCCATCTGGAAGGGAATATCAGGAAAGTGTCCAAGCTTCGGACCATTTCTGAATTGGGGGTCTGAACAAGCAATAGGCTGACATCCGTTGTTGGGAGGAACCTGTAAGCTGTTTTCAGGAAGTTGCGTCTGAACAAGTTGATAGATTAACATCCGTTACTTGGGAAGAATCCATGAACTGTTTTCAGAAGTCTTGAAAAGAATCTGAACAAGTGATAGGTTAACATCCGTTTACTTGGAGAACGCGTGAACTGTTTTCAGAAATCTTGAAGTTGAATAAGTAATAGAGCAGCATCCGTTGTTGGGAAGCTTCCGTAAACTGTCTTCATAAAGTTGCATCTGAACAAGTTGATAGATCAACATCCGTTACTTGGGAAGAATCCATGAACTGTTTTCAGAAGTCTTGAGAAGAATCTGAACAAGTGATAGGTTGACCTCCGTTTACTTGGAGAACCCGTGAACTATTTTCAGAAGTCTTGAAGTTGAATCAGCAATAGAGCCGCATCCGTTGTTGGGAAGCGTCTGTAAACCAATTTTAAAGGTTGCATCTGAACAAGCTGATAGATTAACATCAGTTACTTGGGAAGAATCCATGAACTGTTTTCAGAAGTCTTGAGAAGAATCCGAACAAGTGATAGGTTGACCTCTGTTTACTTGGAGAACCCGTGAACTGTTTTCAGAAATCTTGAGATTTGAATGATTTTAGTCTGTCGACTGATCTTACCTGAAAAAGGCAAAGAGTTAGTTGGATGCAATGCTATGATGCATGATACTATGTATATTATGTGTTATGAATGTAAATGGATGCGTATGTAAGCTGGAGAGCTGCCTTGCATAGGATAGATGAATCCGGGATAGCGGAAGATAGAAGTATCCTGATTGCTGTCGGGGAAAATAAGTCCTGGGTCGTTACTGGGGAACCTGGAGCTTGGGTTGTATACCAATCTTCTGGGGAATTCCTGAAGTCTTCTACTGGGGAGTACCAAACTAGTAGACTTAGTGCTGGGGATGCCAGATTGAGAATCTTCAGCTTGGAGAGCAGTATCTCTGGAGATTTCACTGGGGAACTCAAGATTTTCCTTCCTAAACTCTGTGGGGAGAAGGTTTAAAAGTCTGACTCCGCTGGGGATTGTCCATTTGAAGCTTTTGATTTGCTGGGGATACTGAAGCTTAAATTTTGAGGGGAAATGATTTCCGGAAGATTCTCTGGCCGGGGATTTTGCAAAGATAAACTCCTCCAGGGATTGTATTGATAAGTTATTGTTGGTGCATTTTGAGGAACTCTACTGGGGAATTTTGAGGAGCTCCGCTGGGGATGGGGAGAACTTTGGCGAGCGCGATCTCCCCTGGTTGTTAGCTAAGGATAACCCAGTTATAAGCCTCTGTGAGGAATAACTTTGAATGGAACTCGGGGAGACGTTCGTACTCTGCTGGGAGATACCCTTCGGAACCTTACTGGGGATAAGCTTCGAGGGTCTGCTGGAGGTAGACCTCAGGGTTTGCCAGGGATATGGATTACAAATCTTGAGGGATGTCCTTTGGAAGGGTGTCAAAATATCCATTTGTACCTTCATCCTATCAGTAATCCTCCTTCTTAGGTTCAATTAGGAAGTGATCATGTTTCAAATGCATATGCCTATTTAACAAAACATTGGACGTTTCTCAAAATAAAACAAATAGTGCAAGAGAAAAAGAAAAAGAAAAAGGGAAATGACACAAATTTTGGGAAGAGTATTTGTATTGATTTTCTTTGAGTATATTTGTACAGAGGAGACAATCATCCTAGTAAGAGGATCTCGTCGTAAATATTTGAAAAGTTTATACAAAATAAAGATGGCTATGTGAAATAATTCCATGGGATTCCATTCTGCTGTAGCTTTCACAACTCTGAACATCTGTCCATTCAATGCTTCGTTTGACGATGGCTGGATTGATCAGAAACCTGGAACCGATTGATGAAGAGATTGTCTTTGAAGTGATCCGACGAGACATAGTCATACGCTTTAATTCCCTAACTTTTGCCTGAATCGCCCTTTCGGGTTTTCGATCCACCGGGAAACCCCTTTTTGCCCAAGCCGCCCTTTCGGGTTTTCGACTTGCCGGGTGTACAGATTTTTTGTTTTTATCCCTAATTTTTGCCTGAACCGCCCTTTCGGGTTTTCGGTTCACCGGGATGCCCATTTTTTGCCCAAGCCGCCCTTTCGGGTTTTCGACTTGTCGGGTTATCTTATGCGTAGTATCTTTTGACTATGTCTGCGTTCGCAGGGTGCGGCAAATCGTCGCCGTCCATGGTGGTCAGAATCATTGCACCACCAGAAAATATGCTCTTGATCACAAATGGTCCTTCATATGTAGGAGTCCATTTTCCCCTGGGATCACTTTGCGGCAAGATAATCCGCTTGACTACTAGATCTCTGACTTGATACACTTGACGTCTGACTTTCTTATTGAAGGCCTTGATCATCCGTTTTTGATACGTCTGACCATGGCATATAGCCGCAAGTCGCTTTTCGTCGATCAGATTGAGTTGATCAAGTCGGGTCTGCATCCAATCATCTTCATTCAAACCTGCATCCTTCATAATCCTTAGAGACGGGATCTGAACTTCCATAGGCAAAACAGCTTCCATGCCATAAACCAAAGAAAATGGGGTTGCCCCAGTTGAAGTACGTATCATCGTACGGTATCCATGCAGCGCAAACGGTAACATCTCATGCCAGTCTTTGTAAGTGACTGTCATTTTCTGAATAATCTTCTTAATATTTTTGTTCGCAGCTTCAACAGCACCGTTCATCTTCGGCCGATAGGGAGATGAATTGTGATGATAAATCTTGAACTGTTCGCATAATGCAGTGATCATTGTGTTATTCAGATTTGTACCGTTGTCTGTGATAATCCTGTCTGGAACACCGTACCGACATATGAGATTTTGCTTGATAAAGCGGGCAACCACATTTTTGGTGACAGAGGCGAAGGAAGCTGCTTCGACCCATTTAGTGAAATAGTCAATGGCAACCAGGATGAAGCGATGCCCGTTGGAAGCCGTGGGCTTGATCTCTCCAATCATATCAATGCCCCACATTGCAAAAGGCCATGGAGCCGTCAGGACGTTGAGGGGAACCGGAGGGATATGAACTTTGTCAGCATAGACTTGACACTTGTGACAAGTACGGGAATGTTGATGGCAATCAGTCTCCATGGTAGACCAGTAATAGCCTGCCCTTAGGATCTTTTTAGCCATTGTATGCCCGCTCAGGTGAGTGCCAAATGGGCCGTTGTGTATATCAGTCATGATCAACTCTGCTTCAGCCTTATCCACACATCGGAGTAATACACAATCATGGCTTCGTTTGTAAAGGATGCCGTTGCTCAGGAAGAACTTAGCAGCGAATTTCCTTAAGAACTTCTTGTCATTCACGGAAGCTCCTTCAGGATAATCTTGGGTCTCGAGATACCTTTTGATTTCATGGAACCAAGGTTGTTCCACTACTTCTTCGGTATTAATCTCGTGACGATGCGTGGGTTCATCCATTCGCTCGATGGTGATTTAGGGAGCCTCGTTATCCCAGTTGAGTTTAAACATGGAGGACATTGTGGCTAGAGCATCTGCTAGCTGATTCTCTTCTCGCGGAAAGTGCTCGAAGGTAATTTGCTCGAAGTGAGGCAACAATGTCAGAACATGTTCTTTGTATGGAATAAGGTTAGGATGCTTGGTATCCCAATCTCCTTTGATCTGGCTGATGACCAAAGCCGAGTCCCCGAATACGATCAAAGATTTGATCCCCAAGCCTATAGCAGCCTTTAGACCAAAGATGCAGGCTTCATACTCAGCCATATTGTTTGTGCAGCTGAAGCAAAGTCGGGCCGTGAAAGGAGTGTGGCATCCTTTCGGAGAAATGAGTACTGCGCCAATGCCGTTTCCAAGTGCATTTGAAGCACCATCAAAGTACAGGGTCCATCGGGATCCCTTTTCGGGTCCGTCATACGGTCCGTCACCTTTAATGTTGTCCAAATTCATGATGTCCTCGTCCGGGAAGTCAAATCTCATGGGCTGATAGTCTTCGATAGCCTGATGAGCCAGATGGTCAGCTAATACACTCCCTTTTATAGCTTTTTGGGTGGTGTACTGGATGTCATACTCGGTCAAGATCATTTGCCATCTGGCTATCCTTCCAGATAAAGCGGGCTTTTCGAAGATATACTTGATAGGGTCCATTTTGGATATCGACAAGGTAGTATGAGTCAACATATACTGTCTTAGTCGGCGATCAGCCCATACCAAAGCGCAGCAAGTTTTCTCGAGCAGTGAGTAGCGAGTCTCACAGTCGGTAAACTTTTTGCTAAGGTAATAAATAGCATGCTCTTTTCGACCAGACTCGTCATGCTGGCCCAAAACACACCCCATTGAGTTATCCAAGACGGTCAAATACATGATCAATGGTCTTCCTTCGACGGGTGGCATCAGAATGGGAGGTTCTAGCAAATATTCCTTGATTCTATCGAAAGCAGCTTGGCAGTCGTCGTTCCATTCAACTACCTGATCCTTCTTCAAGAGTTTGAAAATTGGCTCACAGGTAGAAGTCAGATGTGAGATGAATCTGGCAATATAGTTTATGCGCCCCAAGAATCCTCTAACCTCCTTTTCAGTGCGGGGAGCAGGCATCTCTTGTATTGCTTTTACTTTCGCCGGATCGACTTCAATGCCTTTGTTGCTTACAATGAATCCCAGGAGTTTACCAGACCTAACTCCAAAAGTGCATTTGCTCGGATTCAGCCTGAGCTTGTATTCTTTCAATCTGGCAAACAGCTTTTCCAGATGTTCAAGGTGCTCTTCCTCTGTTTGTGACCGAGCTATCATATCGTCTACGTAAACTTCAATCTCATGATGTATCATGTCATGAAATAAAGCTACCATGGCGCGTTGATAAGTTGCCCCTGCGTTCTTCAGCCCGAACGGCATCACTTTGTAACAGAAAGTGCCCCATTGTGTGACAAAAGTTGTTTTCTCCATATCTTCGGGGGCCATTTTGATTTGATTGTAGCCCGAGAATCCGTCCATGAAGGAAAACACTTTATGCTGAGCTGTATTGTCGATCAAGATGTCAATATGAGGTAGCGGGAAATCATCCTTAGGGCTGGCCCTATTCAAATCCCGGTAGTCCACACACATTCTGACTTTGCCATCCTTCTTAGGCACTGGCACAATGTTAGCGACCCATTGAGGATAGGACGTAACAGCCAGAAAGCCAGCATTGAACTGCTTCATTATTTCTGCTTTGATTTTTTCGGACATGTCAGGCCTCATTCGGCGAACTTTTTGCTTGATCGGTGGACAGTCTTCTCTTGTGGGGAGACGGTGAACCACGATGTCGGTGTCTAGACCCGGCATGTCCTCGTAGGACCAAGCGAAGATTTCAACATACTCGTTCAGTAACTGTACCAAGCGTTCCTTGACTTCTGGTTCCAGGTTGGCACCCACTTGCACCTCCTTCCGATTCTCTTCGGTTCCCAAGTTAACAACTTCCAATGGCTCTTCATGCGGTAAGATGGCCCTTTCCTCTTGTTGCAGGAGTCTGGCTAGTTCCCCGGATACTTCACAACCTTCATCATCTTCATACTCGGCTAGATTGACCAGGTCTTCAGAGTTATTGAAAGATACATCAGAATAGTCCCCCATGGAATCCGGAGTGGATGGGTACCTGCATTGGTGAGTGTGGGTGTGTATAAGGGATAGCCATCCTTAAACAAAAAATGCAAAAGGAAAGAAAATGAACATAAACAGTTTATCAAATGAAAGGCGTCCAATGAATCATTAAACATGGCATATGAATATGAAAAATAGTCAAAACCCTTACAAGCGGACCTACATGCCCCGGGCAAGGCAGGAGGTGAAAAGATAGTGTACGAATTGTTTGAAAGTAAAATATTACAGACCAAATAGGAAATGTTTAATAGATAGATTACTGATGAATAAAGGTGATGGGGACAAAATCTTTAGCCTCCCAATTGCTCAACCCTCCTTTGACAGTTGGATGAATCCACTCTTCAAAGTTGCTTTCTTTGTCTTCATCTTCCAGGGCGTTGATTCGGTAAGGAGAAATTTTGATCGGCGCTCTTTCAATCTTTGACTGGCGCATGGCCTTCTGGCCAGCGGCGGTGAAACCTAATCCAAACTTATCAGCCTTATGCGGAAAATCGGGTAACTGCCCCCATGCTGAATTCTCCCCTTCTTTAACTGCAGCCCTTGCATCCTCCAGAGATGCCATCCTGGCCATCTGTCTTGGTGTCTCAGCTGCCAACTTCGCCACTGCTATCTCAGGAAGCACTTCTTCGAAATGTTGAAACGGTGTCTCAATGAACTCCCCTTCAACCTCCACATACCGGAAAGAATTTAAATGGCTAATCATGTACTCTTCTTCGCCGTGGACAGTAATGATCTTTCCCTTTACAGGATATTTCAGCATCTGATGCAAGGAGGAGGTGACTGCTCCAGCATGGTGTATCCAAGGTCTACCCAGCAGGCAGGAGTATGATGGACGGATGTCCATTACATAGAAAGTGGATTTAAACACCTCAGTACCTATCTTGACAGGAATTTCAACTTCTCCATGGACCATTCTTTTCGACCCATCGAAAGCTCTGACGACAATATCACTCGGCTTTAATTCCAAACCTTCGCAATCTAGCAGGTCCAAGGCCTTCTTAGGCAAAACATTCAGCGATGAACCGGTATCAACCAAAACATGTGCAAGGGTGGTTCCGCGACACTCGATTGAAATATGCAACGCATCATTGTGATTTCGGCCTTTAGGGGTTAGGTCAGCATCAGAAAAACCTAATCCATTGTCTGCAGTCAGACTAGCCACGCAATGTTGAAATTGATCTGCAGAGGTTTCCTGGGGCACATGAGCTGCCTTTAGAAACTTAATCAAAGCTTGAGCGTGCGCTTCTGAGCAAAGCAACAGTGCCAGCATGGAGATCTTGGAGGGGGTTTGCCCCAACTGTTCCACCACATCATAATCACTTCTCTTGATTATCCTCAAAATCTCGTCCATTTCTTTCTTGGAGGCTTCCGGGATCACCAAAGGTTGAGCCCTCGTCCTGACGGGCTCATCTTGTATTCCTTTTCCTTTATCGGCAATGGTAGGAGAGACAGCACTAGGAACGAAAATTTCTTCAATCAAAGGAGTTCTAGCAGAGAGTTTTACTGGTGCAGGGAGGACTTCTTTAGCTGGTGAGGGTCCAAAGACTTCTCTTGGAGGAGCAATCTCTGGAGAAAATATTCTCCCGCTCCTGGTGATTTTGCTGGTGCCCGCAATGTTACTAATGCTGGCTTCTTCATCATCTGAATTTTCTTCAATTATCTCAACTTGCTTGATACCATGGTAGTAGATGTCACCACCATAGTTCCAAGGTATCGACTTCTCAGAAACATAGGGAACAGGCCCCGGCATTGTTATCTTCAAAGGTATAGACTTTGCAGCTGGTGTAATCTTAACTGGCTTTTTGACGGCCTCGGAAATATTGGCGTGAATGGTTATGATTGAGACATTTTCAACATGAACTGGAACAGCAGGAACTTTTTCGAACAAAATTTGTCGGCTATCCATAAGGCCTTGGATGCCTTTCTTCAATAGCGGACAATCAAACGGCAGAGAGTGGCAACAGTAGCAGTCTTCTTTACATCCCGGGAAGATCCCGGCCCTTAACAAATTCAACTTAATGGTTAGCAGTGGAGTAGTCAGGTCATTAACGTCAGCAACATACAGATCCTCTTCGATGACATTGACATTCCGACCGTGCTTCGGCACAGGTGCAGATATCACATTGGGTTTCTCTGGAGCGTCAAACTCTACCTCCTTAGCCTCTATCAGGTCCTGGATCTTATGCTTGAGTGCCCAACAATCGTTGGTGTCGTGTCCGACACTGTCTGAATGATAGGCGCACTTAGCATTGGCATGATAATGCGGAGAGGATGTATTTACATTCTTTGGCGCCTCCTTGATAGTGGCAAGATTCAATTTCAACAGATGGGGAAGCACCTGCGCTGGAGTCATATTAATACGGGTGAACTGCCGTTGTGGCCTTTCCACCCGTTGCTGGTTTGGTCTGGATTGGTTGTAGCGAGGCTGCTCACTCGGAGTGTTTTGAATCATTACGGCCCCCACAGTCGGCCGACGCTCCATCTTCCCTGCTCTTCTTTGAGAATATACCATAGTTGTCTCCTTCTTAAAAGGCTTCTTCTCAATACTTGCAGCAACACTCTTCTGAATTTTCCCTGACTTGATGCCAGCCTCGATTCTTTCGCCTGTTAAGATCAAATCAGTAAACTCCGCGGAAGAGTTACCAATTAAATGATTGAAAAATGGCCCAGATAGGGTCCCAAGAAACATATCAACGAGCTCACGGTCGGTTAAAGGAGGCTGCACCCTGCCAGCCAAATCCCTCCATTTTTGTGCATATTCCTTGAATCCTTCACTTGTTCCTAGCGACATACCCTAAAGTTGAGTACGGGTAGGAGCAAGATCAGAATTATACTGGTATTGTTTATAGAAAGCGGTGGCCAAATCTTCCCAATTTCTGACACTGGTTCCTTCTAACTGATAAAACCATTCCAACTGAGCTCCCGACAGGCTGTCTTGAAAGAAATGAATCCAGAGATTTTTATCTGCCGTATAAGGTTGAATCTTTCTCACGTAGGACCTGAGATGCATTTTGGGCAGGACAGCCCGTCATACCTTACAAACACTGGCACCTTGAATTTTGGTGGAATCACAATTCCGGCGACCAAGCCCATGTCTTCAAAATCCAAACCCGGTACCCTTTGCAATTCCATAGCAGCCAATCTGTCTTCTAAACCCTTGTACTTATCATCAGCTGGAGGATACTGCTGGTCAGAATAATCTTCATCCTCTTCAACCTCTTCCTCCTCTGCATCAGACTCGGAAGGCACCGCAACTCGATCTCTTTTACTAGTCCCTTCATCAGAAGTAGGAGGAAATTCAAGCACCCTCCGAGCTTCTCTGTCAAATCTTCTCCCCAAAGTAGCCACTCCGACCCTCTTTTTCTTCTTCACTGGGTCTCTACTCTCTAGATGAGCCTTGATATCCTCTTGACTCTTGACCAAGGTCATCAAGAGTTGCTGGAACTGTGCGTTCTGGGCTTGTACGTCTTTGACTGTTTGCTCGAGATCCATCCTACTGAAATAAACAGCAGATAGATAAGGAAACCTGGAGTGAGACCTGCTTATGCACATGATGAATGGTATGCTGATGTATGCAATGCATTCAAGGATTTAGGACATTCAAAATTGTTTCAGACAAAGAAGAACGCACGTCATATTAATAAGAAGAAATTTGTTAGTACATAAATGCCCCATGGGCCAAATATTACAACATAAACTTCTCAAGGCAGAAAGATATTGCGCATCCTTTTTGGTGTGATGTAGGTATTGAGGGCCTCTTGCTCATGGAGTCGGCGGGTAAGCTCTAGAACCTTTTTTTCACTGGCGTAGTAGCTAGCTTCAAAAGTGTTCCGTTCCTCCTTGAGCTGAATCCAACTTTTCTGCATTTCCTCCCACGATGTAGGCATGTCTGGATGCAGGATGGTGTAGGGAACCTCTCCTTCATTGACGGGCTCTTTAATCACTGGGAGTACATGAGGATGAGGCATCATTAGACTTTGGGCTCGGGCTCGTACCCACTTGAGATAAGGCTCAAGGGGGATGGAGTTCTTGTGTCCCAAAGTCTTGCTATCAACCTTGTTGAGTTTTCCCCAAGCTCTGATGAATCTTTGGCGAAGTCCTTGCGCATCGTTGTCGAAGTCAAAAACTAGGCTAGGGATCAACATGTCATGAGGGCCATCCCTCCGTGCATATCCAAATTGTCTCAAAGCTAGGCAAGGGTTGTAGGTGATACCTCCTCTGATTCCAAGTAAAGGAACATTAGGAAATTCTCCGCAACGATCGACGATGATGACATTTTCTCTGGAACGAGAACACCAATGCATATCAGAATGAGTAAGAGTCATCAACCGTTGGGACCACCTTGTACCTTGGTCATTCTTTAGGACAGATTGTGGAAGGTGCGAAATAAACCACCTTGCAAGGAGAGGAGTACAGCACATGAGAACACCCCTCTTTCTCATTGTTCGTGTGTAAAATGAGTGAAGGATGTCCCCAAGCAACGTTGGTATTGGATTTCTGGACAAGAAGATTTTGACGGCGTTGACATCTACCAATTGTTCAGGATTTGGGAACAAGACCAACCCGTAGATAAGGAGTGCCATAATCTCTTCAAAGGCTTGTAGGTCCAACGAGTTCCAACATTCTTGTGCCTTCTCAAACAAGAATTTTGCTAGGAATCCTTTGACGCCACTTCTGATTTCCCAATGCCCCTTGATGTCGGATGGTTGTAGATGCAATGCTCGAGCAACATCTTCCAGCTTTGGTTCCTTTTCCGTACCGTTGAAGGGTAGTTGATTAAGGATAGGGATTCTTAGGAGTTGAGAAAACTCCTCCAAAGTGGGTACCAACTGATAATCAGGGAAAGTGAAGCAATGGTGAAGGGGGTCAAAGAACTGGAATAGCACTTTCATCATGTCTTCTTCAAGGTTGGTGTTGACTAAGCTGAGCAGTCTACCATGTCTTTCACTGAAGGATGAATTTTCCGGAATTCTTGAAGTGATTTCCTTGAGTTGAGGAGAGATTCTCACAAGGTTGACTTGAATGGTATTTCTGCGAGGCATTTCCATGACCTACAAAACAAGAACAAAGATGAAGATCCAAACCCTTGAAATGGTTAGTAAATGCATATGATGCTTCATGATGTTTATGATGTATGCACAAAACATATGTACAAGCAAATCACACCAAACCCTAATTTCAGGCTTGCATGGGGTTTCATAGGTAAGTACCCTCTTGAGTGTAGTTGGCTTAAAAACCTGTCCTATAGTAACCGGGTTCTAAGGAGCTCAATATCACTGGATTGTTTTCATTGTTCATTGTTTCAGTTTAGCCACTTAACTAGCGACCAAAATATTCCAAGAAAACAACCCTCAATGAGTGTAGTATCGAGTATCTACCAACTTCGGACTGCACCAAAGCCGGTCATCTCACTACCCCTAATAAAAGGTCAAGATGGTCAAGTAAGGTTCTAGGTCATTAGTGCTTAGTGACATCACTCAGCGGCCCCGTACTCTCCTTGATTGAACTCAAGGGTTACCGGTACCCACAAATATGTCTCACTAATATAGCTATTGCTTAGACCGTGTCGGTATACCCCGCACAGTTTCCACAACGTATTACTATCTATGAATGTTTCCCAAAATCCGGGTGGAGGATTGTAAACCCAAAAAAATAGAGCCAAAGTATAAAGCAAACAAATCAAACAATTAGTCATGCAAGAGGGTGATCTAAGCCCTAAGGTTACTCCACTTTTAAAGAATCCCCAGCAGAGTCGCCAGTTCTGTGATACGGTGGGAGAACTGACTAGGGTTTTGCGTTTGTTTTCGCAAATGTTTCGGTTGAGCAAGAGTCGCCACCGACTTTTTATTTTATCCTAAGGAAAGGTTTAAAAAGCACAGCAAAAACCTTTGAGATTTTTCTTGGGTTCGGGGAGTAGATTATAGAAGGGGAAGGTATTAGCACCCCTTCTATCCATGGTTATCCATGGGCTCTTAGGTACTTGCTTAGATCAATCTTGCCTTGGTTTTCAATTGTTTGAAATAGTGCTTGGTGTGTGGTTTTGAAAATGTTTTGAAAAGATGCCTTGTGCTAGGCTAACCTTGTAACAATTCTTTACTCGAATGTTTTACAAAAGGTGTTTTATCTTTTAAAAAGATGTTTCAAGGGTTTGAAAAGTTGATTTTGAAAGTGTTTGTGAAGTGGGTTTTGAAATTAGGCAAGTGTTTTCTTTGCGAATTGACAAGTACTTAAGAGTTTATCTACCCTAAAGCTTTCTCAAAGATTTTTGTCATGTTTTAAGCCTTTTTGACAAATTTGTTCCACCATTGCATTTGGTGGACAATCTTGTCTTAGGAGATGAAAGGGACAGGCGCGGGTCATCGTTTGGACCATAATTGCAATAGTGTTAAAGGTCTTTGGGCAATTTTCTTTTAGGGACTTGATCATTTGTTTTTGTTTGTTTTGAAAAGTTTTATCGAGGGACTATGATCATTCAATTTGTTTGTTTTGCCCAAAGAAGTTCAACATGCAATATGGCCCATTTATTTGAAGGCAACAAAGTGGAATACCCTAGGGGTGCAAGTGTGAGATGTGTTGTTTATTTTCATGCTCATTTATCTTTGTATTAGGTCAAACTATTTTTTTTTATCGTTTTTCGCATGCAAACCCTAATTCTAACATGGCATAATTAGAAAGCGAATAAAGTGCGAAATTTAAATTCCTACACTATTACAACATAATAATATAGGGAGGGGGGTACAAATTTACAAATGGGGAATATTTAGACAAGAATTTAAATCTAAATTATTACATCGTTTTTGAATATTTGCAAGGTAAATAAATTGCATAATTAAATAGAAATTAAATAAATATGCAAAAATGCAAAAAGAAAGTTTTTATATATGTATGAAAAAATGTTGTTTATGTAAAATAAAATAAGAAAATAAAAAGGTATTATTTTTGAGTATTTTCATATTTAGGGCAAAAACCCTAATTTTAATCAAAATGTATATTAATTAATTAATTAATTCACATAATATTTATTATTTACACACAAAATAAAATAAAATATAGTATATTTGTAAAAGGCATTTTTAATATTAAATATTTAAAAAATAAAATATATTCATTTTTTGGCATTTTTATTCTAAGTATATTAATATATATGTATTTATATTTCCATTATTTTAAATATGTATTATATACAAATAATAATAATATTCAAATTTTTTTAGAAAATAGTATTTTTTATATGGAATATTTTCAGAGGGTAATATAAAATAAAAATAAAAATAGAAGTGTTTTTTACATATTTTTTCTATTTATCCTAAATAATAATATATATACATATATGTATAAATCAAAAGAAAATCAAATAAATATCAAATAAAATCAAAAAATGGTGAGAAAATTATTTTCAAAATTTTAATATGCTGAGAAAAAATAAACAAGTCAAACAAAAAAAGAAAAAGTCAAAAATATAAAAAAAATGAAGCAAATGGGCTCAGGGGTGTGAAACAGAAAAAATGGTGTGGATAGCAAAATGATACAGGCCCAGCCCAATCCACTTCTTCTTCAACCTTTGGCCAAAAACGCGCGCCTTGTTACAGAGATTCAAACATCCTGATTCTTTGAGATTTTGCATAAACTTTCAACACAAAACATGTCAAGCATTGAATCACGATTCCAAATATATAAAAAACTCATCCTAACTCTCAGAAATGAGAGAGAATTTTATCAATCCCAAATCTTGACCTAAACTTTCTGCCATTTTCAAAGCTTAAATTCTCTCAACTCAGGCAAAAGAAATGAAATGTAAAGCTATGTACATGCTCAGGGCTATGAGTAGAACCTTGTTTCTTCACAAACTTAAGACTAAAGATGCATAATAAGAGAGATACGAGTTCAAAATTTTACCTATTCAGTTGAACTTCTATCTGGAGAATGAGGAACTTTCAGTGCAAGGTGATGATTGGAGAAGCTTCCTTGAGGTCCAGGGATGCTATTCCAATGTTTACTTTGTCTTGAAAGCTTCTGAATCAAGCTGTAGAACTTCACCTGCAAGTCAAAGATGTGAAAATGGTGGAAGTGGTTAGAGCAATTACAGATCGTGTCTTAGCTTCTGGATAGCTTGCATAGGTTGTAAGGAAGGTAGAGGAACAAGTTTGGACAAGAATGCTTGAAGGGATTGAGGGATGGCACTCAAACTGCAGGCCTTGCCCTGTTTGAGCAGTTTGATGGTGTTTCTGAGATGGAGAGTGTTTGAGAGGTCAAGGATTCGTGCAAAAGCTTGGTTGGGATGTTTTGAGTGTGTTTCATAAGTTTGTTCTTCTGTTCTAATGCTGAGATGAGAGCTCTTACAAATTATGCAATGTTTCTTAACCTTTAAGCAACAAAGTGCAAGTTGGTGTTTTAGGTCAGTAGGGGGCCTCTAATCCTGCTGCAAAGTCTCTCTTGATAAGAGCAAATTGTCCATAATCTTGTGCCAAAAGAGATTTAGCTTGTACTTGTTTGATTTTCAAATTGACATAAAGTGAACTTTTGCAAAAATGGATAGTTTACTTTTTCCAAATTGGGATTAATCCTCTAGACAAAGCTTGAACTCAAAGAACTTGGTCTTGGTACAAAGAATATGCATTAAATTTATGAGTGTAACTTGGTTTAAGGACCTGTAATCAAGGGCATGCTGGTTTTGAGAAGTTGCATAATCTTATGAACATGAAAAATGGCCAATTCAAAAGTGAGTTTTTGCTATATTGTGAAATTCGATTCTCCCTAACCATGAGGTTGTTTGAGAAGTTATTGGACATTTTGGAAAGCTTGGAATGTGTACTACAATCCATCTTTGAAATGCAAATTGAAATTCCAAGTGGAAGGGTATGAAAAATGGCCTTGAAGTGGGGTAGAAAACCTTGTCAAAATAGGTTAAAATTCTACTAAGTTAAAAATGGTTTAGTGCCCTTATTCAAAAAATTGTAACTTGAGATGCAAGCTTCAAATGAGAAAACTTTGTGAATCAAAGTTGTAGATTATGCAACAAGCTACAACTTTCATGTTTTGACTTTTGTTTGAATCCAAATGGATCTTGGTGAAAAGGTGGGGCAAAGTTGGGAAAAAATTAGGGTTTTTTCATAACTTAGAAAAATTCTAAGTTATGAAAAATTCCATTTTCTAACCCTAATTTGCAATTTGTGATTTCTTGGTGAACAAGTTTCATGATTTGGCATATTTTGATGAAAAATGAATCTTGACTCTTGATTTTGACCAAAAAGTCAAAGTTTGACTTTTCAGTATACAGTCAAAACTGATCAATTGACTGGGGAATTCAACTGTCAATCTTGTGTACTTGGGATCTTTTGAACTTGTTGAGCATGTCAAGATAATTCCATGGGGTCCTTGAGTCCATTTGTGAGCTTGGTTTACCATTGGCTAGGTCAAACAGTCAAAAATTGCCTTTGCACAGTCAAAACCCTAAAAATGACCATTTTGCCCTTTTAGTGATCTGATCAAATTTCTTGTGGAGTTGTGATCCAAACTTGATCAAATGGACCATATGAGTTCATAATGTTGATGTGGATCAAATTTCATGAGATTTGACTGTCAATTGGCCATAGTTGACTTTTTCCCCAATACAGTTGATTTCTAGGTCAACTGTCCAATTGACTGGGCAAAACTTGGAATCAGGACTTGAAACTTGGTATGGATAAACTTAGGAGGTCAATATGAAGCAAGAAAGTCATCTTGGGCACTTTAGGTCAAAACATCTTTGTGCAAACACAAACCCTAATTTGGGGTTAGCAGTGCAAGGAGGAGTCTTGAGCAGATGAAACCCTAACTGGATCTTGAGCTTCAAGAGCTTTGTGAGGAGAAATCAATGAGAAATGGGAGGGCAAATTTTGGGGTACAACACACATACTGTAAAATTAGGACATCAAACTACCATGGTTGGAATCGTGACATCCAAACGAACATAACAGACCCATCGCGCTCAATTTATGGTCAAGCATGGCCTAATCGCTATTATCTACAGGGCTTTGTTTTGGGGGGGGTTTAAAACCCCCGCTATCTATTTTGTTACAGGGGCAAACGGAGAAGAAGGTTGGCGTGGCAAGACCTGAGTGGAGGGTTCAAATCCACGCGCGCATTTTTTTGTTTTTTGGCATATAATGTTTTTATTTCATATATTATTTCATTCCTATGTTACTTACAAACGCGTTGCATTGGATGAGTTGGTAGGCAGGTGGCTTGGTAAACGCTGGGACCTGGGTTCGAATCCCAGGTCCCCTCAAATTATTTCTATTATTTTGTTTCCCATGTTTCCATATAGTGCACATTCCAGCAGTACACCATACACCCAACGCCCTGGCTTGCCACATAATCCAGGAGATCATCCAAAGGCCAGAACCTGGAGTCCACCATGCATGCTAGTCAACAGACGCATATGCAACCACAAAAGTCAACAAAAGGCCTAGCTTGTAGTGGGCCAAATTGCTTCATAACATCTCCTAAATTGGGTCAACACCCCCATGGTTTGCATTATTTTGATTTTATTTTCAATTTGATTTCTTTTAATTCTTTTAATGCTTAATTATTTCTTTTTATTTGTTAAAAATAATTTAATATAAAAATCCAAAAAAATCAGAAATCACAAAAAATAAAAATATGTTTTATTTAACTTTTAATTCATTAATAGTTTTGTAAATAAATTTTAATAATCAAATTAGTTTAATTTAGGTTTTCAATTTTAATATTTTCTTAATAACTAAAGAAATATAGAAATTAGGGTTTTAGTATTTTTATTCTTTTTCCTTTTTATTCTTATCATTATTAATTATTAATTATTTTTGTAAATACTCTTGTAATTAAACAATTAGTAAATTAGGTTTAAACTTAAATATTTTCTTTAATAATAAAAAAGAACTTAGAATTAGGGTTTTTATTTAATTTCTAATTTCAATTAATTTTCTTTATTTCCCTTAAATACAAAAAACATCAAAAAATAAGTTCTTTTCTTTAATTAATTTGTAATTTCAATTCAATTTCCTTAAAGGGTCCAACGCCCTCGCACCTTCGATCATAATTTCGTTTCGCGCGTTTGCTTCCATTTTTTTCATTTTAAATTTATGTAATTGCCCCAAAGCTTTGTAATAGTAATTAGGACATTTACTTTCCGCATTTTTATTCAAAATCGGGTTTTGTTAATTTGGCGATGTATGGACCCGCGCCTTGTAATAGCGTAGGACCTCTATTTTTCTGCCTTTTAATTTCCGCACCCTTTTAACTGCTAATCACATGAAAGAATGAATGCCCAAATAAAATCAAAGCGTAGCTCACCCAATGCATGACAAGACAAATAATAACTGAAAACAACACACAATTCACACACCACTCTTAGGGTACGCCTCACTGTTGCCTTGCCCCTCGAAACGTGGTCGTCGAGTAGAGGACGTTTTAGTAAGTCCTCATGTCCATGAACATGGCATGGGGGTAGCTTCTAAGGTGTCCTACTGTTGCTCTGGTGACCACACTGTCCCTAACAAACAAATTGACCCGAACACCTCCAACGGTGGTGCTACCTACCTCTCAATGATGGGATGGCACTACCTTAAGGACATTTACACAGACTAATTCCTTAGGGTAGGTAGATGACTCGTAGATACTTGCTCTAATTCAAAACAAATAAAAAACTTCTTTTCACACCGACACTTTGCAAAAAGCTTTCAAAAACAACTTTTCAAACACTCTTGAGGACTGATACAAGAGTCGATCTGAAACTTTCAAAGAAACTTTTTCAAACCCACTCACAAATTGAAAAGCAAACAAACATTTTGAAAACACAAATGAGCAAGTATCTAAGAGCCCATGGATAACCATGGATAGAAAGGGTGCTAACACCTTCCCTTTCTATAAATCTACCTCCCGAACCGAGAAACAATCTCAAAAGGAATTTTTATGTGCTTTTGTCCTTTCCTTGTTGGAGAAAATAAAAGACGGTGGCGACTCTTGCTTCCGCGACATTTCGCGAACCAGCGTTAAACAGTCAGTTCCAGATCCACCGATCACAGAACTGGCGACTCTGCTGGGGATATCTTATAAAAGTGAGGTGTACCTTAGGATAGTTCATAACTGTGTTTTCAATTGCTTTGACTTGTTTGCTTTAAATTGTGGGACTGTCTTGGGAGTTCTATAGATCCTAACCCGGATCTGGGGATACCTTCTTAGAAAGTAGCAACAAGGCTGTGAGGGAACTTTGTGGGGTATACCGACATGGTTGAAACAGTCTGCTACGTTGATGTGGCACTTTGGTGTGTATCGGTAACCCTTGAGTTCAGTCAAGGAGAGTACGGGGCCTCCGCGTGGTGTCGTGAAGCATCAACTGACCTTAGGAACCTTAATTGAACCATCTTGGCCTCTTTAGGATAGTGAGATAACTGACTTTGGTGCAGTCCGAGGTTGGTTGATACTCGATACTACACTCAATTGAGGGTTGCTTTCCTGGAATATTTCGGTCGCCAGTTCAGTGGCTAAATCGAAACGATGAACAATGAAAGCAATCCAGTGATATTGGGACCCTTAGAACCCGGTTACTTCTGGTAGGACAGGTTGAGCCCACCAACTGAAAGAGGGTAATACCTAGACCCCATGCTGGCCTAAACTCTAAGGGTTTCTCTTGTGTGCCTTCCAACTTGACTATTTGCATGCTTGTTATCTGACACTTGAGTTCCTTGCAGGTTTTGTTTATAGTCCTTAATTGGGACTCATAACAGGGTTTACTAAGTTTCTTGCAGGTTTTGTTTATAGTCCTTAATTGGGACTCATAACAGGGTTTATTGAATTTCTTGCAGGTTTTGTTTACAGTCCTTAACTGGGACTCATAACAGGGTTTACCTACATTACCCCATGCATAGCATAACATCATACCATTGCATACCCCCTACATAAGGACTAATCCATTTCAAGGATCTCAAGGGCTTGTGATGCAGGTCATGATGAACCAACATGTCTGGCAAGGGGCAAAGGGGATTTATTTTCCTCTAGCCAAGGTTGTCAGGGGCTATGACCCACTAGATATGGTGAGCCTTGACCCTTGAAGAAGGACTCTCAACAACATGAAGTCCCTTCAATCAAGTTACCAGTTTCCAACTCTAACAATTTTCTTGTTTACCCCGCGAGATCCTTGAAAACATTGCATATATATACATACATATCATTGCATAACAGGTACCCTTTTGACAGGTCACTTACCATCTCCGCTGTTTATTTCAGCAATGGCTTCCCAACAAAACAACCAGGAGTTCCCTACTCAAGAGACTCAGTTCAGAGAGATCTTCCTAAACCTATCCAAGGGGCGGGAAGAGTTGAGAACGCTCCTCATGGGGAATTTGGCCAAGAACAGTGCCGAGGATGGCAAGGACGAACGACTGAAACGTCTACAAGCTGAGGTAGACACATTGAAAACCCAGATGCTGGGGCAAAGGGCTCTCATCCAAGGTTTAGCTCGGGAGCAAGGAGAGTTGAGGGCCATGATCAGTCAGCTTCATCAAGACATGAAGCAACCAGTCCAAGTCAGAGACCAAGTCATTAATCAGCCTCCAAGAAGTCAAAGGTTTGGTTTAATGAACGGGCCTCTCCAAGCTGCTACTACTTCGCAGGTCCAACAACGACCTCGCCAAGAACAACGGGCTGATCAGAGCAGGCCAGACAAGCCTAAAAGGCAGTTCACCAAGCTCAACGTGTCACCGTCTCAAGCTTTACAACAATTGTTGAGGTTGAATCTGGTGATGTTAAGGGACCCTCCTGAGAATCTCAACACAACATCCCTAAAGTACAATCCTGAGGAAAGATGTGCATACCACTCTGACAGTCCAGGACATGACACCGACGACTGCTGGGCTCTGAAGAATAAGATCCAAGATCTGATTAATGAAAGAGCTGTGGATTTCACCCAGATGGGCCAGGCTGAATGCTCCTGCCATCCCTACAAGATTCACCAATTGAAGTAACAAGCCCTGAAGATGAAAAGACTTTTGTTCATTAGGATTTTCAAGTTGTAATTTTCTTTTGTTCAAACATTTACTCATGTTAAACGTTGTTATTCCATTAATGCATCGCATACGTCTGTTTTGAAGCAATATATTCGTATTCACTATATGCAAATTATTTTCATATTTTTTCTGATGATCAACGCTCGATTAATAATTCTAAGCCTCTTGAGGGAGGATGACGAAAACGATACCACATCCTTACAGTATGCTTTTGAACAGACCCCGCTGATGAGGTACATGCATTGTTTCAATCCCTAAACACTGGAGTTATAAGGAAGATAATCCCTTGTCAACCCCTCTGAGCCAAAGAAGTAGGAGTTTTTCTTTTCGAAAATTAAAACCCTTTATCATAACCTGGGGCAGGGTAGTTCTCTCAGTTGATCCAAGTGCATAACAAATGGCACCTAAGAGGTCCTTACAAAAAAAAGAAGACAGTGATGATTCCGAATAATCATAAGGATAGGCAGTCACTATATCCCAAAAATAAAAACCCAATAAGTCAAAACCTATGAAGGAGACTTACAAAACTGGGGCATCCCGCTGACTGTAATCACAAAAGAAACAGTTCAGGCAAAATTTAGGGATAGCGAAATCAAAAAGAAAGAGGTCACACAAACCCTCAACAAAAACAAAAAAGGACTGCCTATTCACAATAAATCATCAATATCTGAATCATCACTGGTATATCAAAGCAAAGACTCAAACAAGGTCGAGCGCACGATCGGCTGAGTTTAGGATTGAAGAACATCACGAAGAGCGGGTGGGTACAAATAATTTGAGCCTCTGTCCTTTGTTTCTTAAACCGTGAACCAGGCCACGTTATAACCCTTAAAAAGTCCTAGCTGAAGCATGGGTTAGTTCGAAAGCATACTGTTACAAAAGGTATCCTGACTCCTTAAGGCTTGCGGTAAAATAACGAGTTGACATCGCAGTTTACAAAATTCACTTGTTTTTACTAAAAAATGCATTTTCAAAAAACTTCAAGACAGACATAAGCTTTGCATTTCTAATATAACATTGCTTGCATATGCCATGTTGTTTGAACAGCAGAGAAATTCGCACGACGAATGCCTAATGAACAGAAGCACTTCCAATCAAGGGGCAGACCTGATCATTGTCCGTCATCTGGGGCAGTTAAGTCAAGATTCAGAGAATCTCTCAAAGCATGGGGCAAATCTCCGTCTAAGTCACTTGGGGCATTGGACGATCAAACGAAGATCTTCTGGCGGCATGGCAACACAACAACGGGGGCACCTCCCTACATTCTGAGAGCATGGACATAGTCGAAAAAAATACTACGCATAATCAAAGACCCGCTAGGTTGACACACCTAGGCAAAAATAAGGGCTTCCCGGCGAACCAAAAGGGTTCGGGCAAAAATAAGGGATGAAAATAAAAAAATCCGTACACCCGGCAAGTCGAAAACCTGAAAAGGCGGCTTGGGCAAAAATGGGTATCCCGGTGGACTGAAAACCCGAAAGGGCGGTCCAAGCAAAAATTAGGGATCAAAGCGTACGACTATGTCCTGTCATCTTGTCACCTGCCTACCAGAAGAAGTTTTGTCCATCAACAACTATCAGACCTCACAGGTCTTCCTCTCCCACCTCAGAAACAGGGGCAATAATAAGTTGTCCAAACGATCTAATTGCTCTATCCGCCGAGATATCAAGGTAAGTTCAGCTGAAGAACGTAACCAGTATACCTTAATTCCCCAAGCAGAGTTATCCCGTCAGCCTTAAGGGAGTTGAGTATCCTCCAGCAGAGCTCAACATTCCTCAGCAAATTATACAGATATCCTTAACAAGCATCCCCGACAATCTTGATCTAAGATTGTTCCCCGGCGGTCTACCAGACATTCAGTGGAGTCACTTCCAATACATCTCAAAATCTCCCCAGGAGAGTCCAGTATAGTTCAAGATTTCCCCATGAAAGTTTGAATCCATATCCCCAGCAGAAAGCTCATCACCAGTAGATTCTGGAAGCTTATCCCCTACAGAGCACGAACGCGTCCCCCGGCTTTATTCAAAGGTTATTTCCCTACCAGGATATAACTGGGTTATCCTCAGCCAAAAGCCACGGAAAGATCGTCCTCGGCGAAGTCTTCCTATCCCCAGCGGAGTCTATTAACACTTCCAACATAACAACGGTATCCCCAGCGGAATTATCATCAACATCACAAAGTACCTCTCCTCCCACAGAGTACTGTTCCCCAGCAAGGTAGCTAGAGTAATTTTTCCCCGCAGAGTAATCTCTTCATCAAGGTTATCCCCCAACGGAGTCATCTTCTCCTACCGGTATTCTTGCAACTATCATCCCCAGCGGAAACGAAGAACTCTCTTCAAACCATCAGCCCAGGATTTAACTTCCCGGCACCCGTCAAGGATTTATTTTCCTAAGACGAAAACATACATTCATAAACATCACATACATCATGATACATGCATAAACGCATCACACAATCTCATTTATGTTGAGAACATCATTGCTTGATCCATATCATGCATTGCATATGACTGACCTTTACCTTTCAGGAAAGATCCAGTTAAGTTCTCAGCCATTCCAAGACCTTGTCTGGTTCAGTTAAATCGATTCTAAGATTTTTTGATTCTTATCCAGTCAAAGTTAATCCAAGACCTTGTCCGGTTCAGTTAAATCGATTCTAAGATTTTTCTGATTCTTATCCAGTCAAAGTTAATCCAAGACCTTGTCCGGTTCAGTTAAATCGATTCCTAAAGATTTTTCTAATTCTTATCCAGTCAAAGGCCTTCTCTGGTTCAGTCAGATCGACCCTAAGATCTCCCTGATTCTTATTCCAGTTGAAGATTTCAAGACCTTGTCCGGTTCAGTTAAATCGATTCCTAAAGATTTTTCTGATTCTTATCCAGCCAAAGGCCTTCTCTGGTTCAGTCAGATCGACCCTAAGATCTCCCTGATTCTTATTCCAGTTGAAGATTTCAAGACCTTGTCCGGTTCGGTTAAATCGATTCCTAAAGATTTTTCTGATTCTTATCCAGTCAAAGGCCTTCTCTGGTCCAGTTAAATCGATTCCTAAAGATTTTCCTGATGAAGACTCAGTAGAAGACATCCAAGATTCTCTCATCGTTACTGTTGAGGTAGTAATCGCCCCAGATTCTCTAATCGTTACTGTTGAGGTAGTAATCGCCCCAGATTCTCTCATCGTTACTGTTGAGGTAGTAATCGCCCCAGATTCTCTCATTATTACTGTTGAGGTAGTAATCGCCCCAGATTCTCTCATCGTTACTATTGAGGTAGTAATCGTCCAAGATTCTCTCATCGTTACTGTTGAGGTAGTAATCGCCCCAGATTCTCTCATCGTTACTGTTGAGGTAGTAATCGCCCCAGATTCTCTCATTGTTACTGTTGAGGTAGTAATCGCCCCAGATTCTCTCATCGTTACTGTTGAGGTAGTAATCGTCCAAGATTCTCTCATCGTTACTGTTGAGATAGTAATCGCCCCAGATTCTCTCATCGTTACTGTTGAGGTAGTAATCGCCCCAGATTCTCTCATCGTTACTGTTGAGGTAGTAATCGCCCCAGATTCTCTCATCGTTACTGTTGAGGTAGTAATCGCCCCAGATTCTCTCATCGTTACTGTTGAGGTAGTAATCGCCCCAGATTGTCTCATCGTTACTGTTGAGGTAGTAATCGTCCAAGATTCTCTCATCGTTACTGTTGAGGTAGTAATCGCCCCAGATTCTCTTATCGTTACTGTTGAGGTAGTAATCGCCCCAGATTCTCTCATCGTTATTGTTGAGGTAGTAATCGCCCCATATTCTCTCATCGTTACTGTTGAGGTAGTAATCGCCTCAGATTCTCTCATTGTTACTGTTGAGGTAGTAATCGCCCCAGATTCTCTCATCGTTACTGTTGAGGTAGTAATCGCCCCAGGTTCTCTCGTCGTTACTGTTGAGGTAGTAATCGCCCCAGATTCTCTCATCGTTACTGTTGAGGTAGTAATCGCCCCAGGTTCTCTCATCGTTACTGTTGAGGTAGTAATCGCCCCAGATTCTCTCATCGTTACTGTTGAGGTAGTAATCGCCCCAGGTTCTCTCATCGTTACTGTTGAGGTAGTAATCGCCCCAGGTTCTCTCATCGTTACTGTTGAGGTAGTAATCGCCCAAGGTTCTCTCATTGTTACTGTTGAAGTAGTAATCGCCCAGGATTCTCTCATCGTTACTGTTGAGGTAGTAATCGCCCCAGATTCTCTCATCGTTACTGTCGAGGTAGTAATCGCCCCAGATTCTCTCATCGTTACTGTTGAGGTAGTAATCGCCCCAGATTGTCTCATCGTTACTGTTGAGGTAGTAATCGTCCAAGATTCTCTCATCGTTACTGTTGAGGTAGTAATCGCCCCAGATTCTCTCATCGTTACTGTTGAGGTAGTAATCGCCCCAGATTCTCTCATCGTTACTGTTGAGGTAGTAATCGCCCCAGATTCTCTCATCGTTACTGTTGAGGTAGTAATCGCCCCAGATTCTCTCATCGTTACTGTTGAGGTAGTAATCGCCCCAGATTCTCTCATCGTTACTGTTGAGGTAGTAATCGCCCCAGGTTCTCTCATCGTTACTGTTGAGGTAGTAATCGCCCCAGATTCTCTCATCGTTACTGTTGAAGTAGTAATCGCCCCAGATTCTCTCATCGTTACTGTTGAGGTAGTAATCGCCCCAGGTTCTCTCATTGTTACTGTTGAGGTAGTAATCGCCCCAGGTTCTCTCATCGTTATTGTTGAGGTAGTAATCGCCCCAGGTTCTCTCATCGTTACTGTTGAGGTAGTAATCGCCCAAGGTTCTCTCATCGTTACTGTTGAAGTAGTAATCGCCCAGGATTCTCTCATCGTTACTGTTGAGGTAGTAATCGCCCCAGATTCTCTCATCGTTACTGTTGAGGTAGTAATCACCCAAGGTTCTCTCACCGTCCCGTTGAGGTAGTAACCACCCCTGATTCAACAAAAACCTTTTTGAAGCTCCAGACTCGATTCCTGTATCTCGCCTGGGCACGTCTGAAGAGGTTTAAGGATTCAATTCCTGTAACCAGTCAGGGCACATTTACACAAAGAGTTTGAAGACCAACTCCTGTAACAGGTCAGGTAATCATCTTTCTTTTTTTCAGGTACGCAAGTTCTCGCTAAGGAATCTCTTACGCGATCGACACCCAGATGGCATCTATAAGCCCATCCATCTATCCATCACCTCTCAACATGGCATCTATAAGCCCATCTTCCTATCCATCAGTCTCCAAATGACATCTGTAAGCCCATTCCCCACATCACATTGCTAATACGTCACTATGTGAGCGCAAATTTTTGGGCACTCTAGTGTTCAATTATCTTCCACCTTCGGATTACGAAAGGTACGTCAGCCAATCTACATCCTCAGGTCTAAGAAGATTGAACAGGGGCAATTATTGTACCCCAAAATTTACCCTCCCATATTCTTCAAGATTTGCTAAGAGCATGCTTCAAAATCTCCCAGGAGTTGCACAGTCAAATTGCCTCCTAACAGTCAAAAATTAGGGTTTTGGTTCTGGCAAAGAAGTTGAAGTTGCCAAGGGTCCAAACAAATCCCACATGCCTATAAACATTGTCAAGCATCCTTATGCCAAGTTTCAAGACTTACAGCACAAAATTGCACAGTCAAAAACCCTAATTGCATCACAGTCAAGTGTAGGGGCAAAATGGTCATTTGACAGTTAAAAGTCAAAAATTTTGGTCAACATCTTATTTTTAAGCCACAAACATCATTTGATCAATTCATGATCATGATTCTCAAGGCATGGCTCAAAAAGTCTCAAGATGCAAAAGTTTCTATATTTGGACAGTTGGAAAAGTCAACTGCAAATTGACCAAGGCATAACTTTTTCATGTTTCATCAGAAAAATACCATCCAATGCTCATTTTGAAGGGGATGACATTTCCTACAACTCATCCTCACATTCCAAGTCAAAGAAATTCTCTCACAAAAAGTTATCAATTTCAACATTATAGGTCATTTTCAAAAGTCAACCAAAAGACACTTTAAGTCAAAGACCATAACTTGAGATTGGTAAATTCAAATGACATGGGACCAAAGGCATTGGTTAGAGGACTTCAAGACATTTCCAAAATGTCCAAGAACATGTTCATATGATCAAAATTGAGTAAGATATGCATTGGAGAAGTTGGGAAATTTTTGTGAAATGACAAAAGTCAACTATCCTTGAAACTTCAATTTTTGACAAAAGGGGCCCACTTTTTCCACTTGATTCAGCTTGGTCATGCTTCCCACGTGTCCCACATTTTATTTCAAAATTTAAAATTATTTTTTTCATTTTTATTTGATTTTATTGGATTTAATTCATTTTAAATCCTTTAAAATCAAATAAAAATCAAAAAGGTTAATTAAGGGACATATCTTACTTTGATTAGCTTTGAACCACCATTATGAACATCCCAAATTCGTGCAAAGGGATAAAGCTAGCAAGAATTAAAAATTGGCTCAAAATGGAAGGTGTGTTAATGGAGTTTATGTCAAAATCTTAAGCATGAATGCAAGGCATTATTGGCCATAATTCTTATCAAAGCACATTACATAACATGTATACAAGTTAACAGGAGCAAGAACACGACCTAAGAGCTCCAAAAAAGGCCATACAAAATTGCAAAATTATCACATAAACTTGAAAACTGAAAACCTCCTTACAACAAGTTTTAAGCCCCAATTCCCATCAAAACACACTCCTGGCATCTCAAGGAAACTTTTGCAATCAAAAGCCAATCCCAACGTGCCCAGAATCTCAGCACTCAGGCCCAAACGGTTTGCTTTTTCTCTTGAATTCTATGTGATCATTCATGCGTTTTTTTAAACATTTTTTGAATTGATTTACATTCATACTAACATCCTGAAGCTTTTGGTATTATTTGATTGAGCAATGGCATCCCATATCAAAAGCTGCCATTGATGGGCATTAGGGTTTCAGAGGTTTGGAATTAGGCGTTTGCACATACTGTAAAATTAGGACATCAAACTACCATGGTTGGAATCGTGACATCCAAACGAACATAACAGACCCATCGCGCTCAATTTATGGTCAAGCATGGCCTAATCGCTATTATCTACAGGGCTTTGTTTTGGGGGGGTTTAAAACCCCCGCTATCTCTTTTGTTACAGGGGCAAACGGAGAAGAAGGTTGGCGTGGCAAGACCTGAGTGGAGGGTTCAAATCCACGCGCGCATTTTTTTGTTTTTTGGCATATAATGTTTTTATTCCATATATTATTTCATTCCTATGTTACTTACAAACGCGTTGCATTGGATCAGTTGGTAGGCAGGTGGCTTGGTAAACGCTGGGACCTGAGTTCGAATCCCAGGTCCCCTCAAATTATTTCTATTATTTTGTTTCCCATGTTTCCATATAGTGCACATTCCAGCAGTACACCATACACCCAACGCCCTGGCTTGCCACATAATCCAGGAGATCATCCAAAGGCCAGAACCTGGAGTCCACCATGCACGCTAGTCAACAGACGCATATGCAACCACAAAAGTCAACAAAAGGCCTAGCTTGTAGTGGGCCAAATTGCTTCATAACATCTCCTAAATTGGGTCAACACCCCCATGGTTTGCATTATTTTGATTTTATTTTCAATTTGATTTCTTTTAATTCTTTTAATGCTTAATTATTTCTTTTTATTTGTTAAAAATAATTTAATATAAAAATCCAAAAAAATCAGAAATCACAAAAAATAAAAATATGTTTTATTTAACTTTTAATTCATTAATAGTTTTGTAAATAAATTTTAATAATCAAATTAGTTTAATTTAGGTTTTCAATTTTAATATTTTCTTAATAACTAAAGAAATATAGAAATTAGGGTTTTAGTATTTTTATTCTTTTTCCTTTTTATTCTTATCATTATTAATTATTAATTATTTTTGTAAATACTCTTGTAATTAAACAATTAGTAAATTAGGTTTAAACTTAAATATTTTCTTTAATAATAAAAAAGAACTTAGAATTAGGGTTTTTATTTAATTTCTAATTTCAATTAATTTTCTTTATTTCCCTTAAATACAAAAAACATCAAAAAATAAGTTCTTTTCTTTAATTAATTTGTAATTTCAATTCAATTTCCTTAAAGGGTCCAACGCCCTCGCACCTTCGATCATAATTTCGTTTCGCGCGTTTGCTTCCATTTTTTTCATTTTAAATTTATGTAATTGCCCCAAAGCTTTGTAATAGTAATTAGGACATTTACTTTCCGCATTTTTATTCAAAATCGGGTTTTGTTAATTTGGCGATGTATGGACCCGCGCCTTGTAATAGCGTAGGACCTCTATTTTTCTGCCTTTTAATTTCCGCACCCTTTTAACTGCTAATCACATGAAAGAATGAATGCCCAAATAAAATCAAAGCGTAGCTCACCCAATGCATGACAAGACAAATAATAACTGAAAACAACACACAATTCACACACCACTCTTAGGGTACGCCTCACTGTTGCCTTGCCCCTCGAAACGTGGTCGTCGAGTAGAGGACGTTTTAGTAAGTCCTCATGTCCATGAACATGGCATGGGGGTAGCTTCTAAGGTGTCCTACTGTTGCTCTGGTGACCACACTGTCCCTAACAAACAAATTGACCCGAACACCTCCAACGGTGGTGCTACCTACCTCTCAATGGTGGGATGGCACTACCTTAAGGACATTTACACAGACTAATTCCTTAGGGTAGGTAGATGACTCGTAGATACTTGCTCTAATTCAAAACAAATAAAAAACTTCTTTTCACACCGACACTTTGCAAAAAGCTTTCAAAAACAACTTTTCAAACACTCTTGAGGACTGATACAAGAGTCGATCTGAAACTTTCAAAGAAACTTTTTCAAACCCACTCACAAATTGAAAAGCAAACAAACATTTTGAAAACACAAATGAGCAAGTATCTAAGAGCCCATGGATAACCATGGATAGAAAGGGTGCTAACACCTTCCCTTTCTATAAATCTACCTCCCGAACCGAGAAACAATCTCAAAAGGAATTTTTATGTGCTTTTGTCCTTTCCTTGTTGGAGAAAATAAAAGACGGTGGCGACTCTTGCTTCCGCGACATTTCGCGAACCAGCGTTAAACAGTCAGTTCCAGATCCACCGATCACAGAACTGGCGACTCTGCTGGGGATATCTTATAAAAGTGAGGTGTACCTTAGGATAGTTCACAACTGTGTTTTCAATTGCTTTGACTTGTTTGCTTTAAATTGTGGGACTGTCTTGGGAGTTCTATAGATCCTAACCCGGATCTGGGGATACCTTCTTAGAAAGTAGCAACAAGGCTGTGAGGGAACTTTGTGGGGTATACCGACATGGTTGAAACAGTCTGCTACGTTGATGTGGCACTTTGGTGTGTATCGGTAACCCTTGAGTTCAGTCAAGGAGAGTACGGGGCCTCCGCGTGGTGTCGTGAAGCATCAACTGACCTTAGGAACCTTAATTGAACCATCTTGGCCTCTTTAGGATAGTGAGATAACTGACTTTGGTGCAGTCCGAGGTTGGTTGATACTCGATACTACACTCAATTGAGGGTTGCTTTCCTGGAATATTTCGGTCGCCAGTTCAGTGGCTAAATCGAAACGATGAACAATGAAAGCAATCCAGTGATATTGGGACCCTTAGAACCCGGTTACTTCTGGTAGGACAGGTTGAGCCCACCAACTGAAAGAGGGTAATACCTAGACCCCATGCTGGCCTAAACTCTAAGGGTTTCTCTTGTGTGCCTTCCAACTTGACTATTTGCATGCTTGTTATCTGACACTTGAGTTCCTTGCAGGTTTTGTTTATAGTCCTTAATTGGGACTCATAACAGGGTTTACTAAGTTTCTTGCAGGTTTTGTTTATAGTCCTTAATTGGGACTCATAACAGGGTTTACTGAATTTCTTGCAGGTTTTGTTTACAGTCCTTAACTGGGACTCATAACAGGGTTTACCTACATTACCCCATGCATAGCATAACATCATACCATTGCATACCCCCTACATAAGGACTAATCCATTTCAAGGATCTCAAGGGCTTGTGATGCAGGTCATGATGAACCAACATGTCTGGCAAGGGGCAAAGGGGATTTATTTTCCTCTAGCCAAGGTTGTCAGGGGCTATGACCCACTAGATATGGTGAGCCTTGACCCTTGAAGAAGGACTCTCAACAACATGAAGTCCCTTCAATCAAGTTACCAGTTTCCAACTCTAACAATTTTCTTGTTTACCCCGCGAGATCCTTGAAAACATTGCATATATATACATACATATCATTGCATAACAGGTACCCTTTTGACAGGTCACTTACCATCTCCGCTGTTTATTTCAGCAATGGCTTCCCAACAAAACAACCAGGAGTTCCCTACTCAAGAGACTCAGTTCAGAGAGATCTTCCTAAACCTATCCAAGGGGCAGGAAGAGTTGAAAATGCTCCTCATGGGGAATTTGGCCAAGAACAGTGTCGAGGATGGCAAGGACGAACGACTGAAACGTCTACAAGCTGAGGTAGACACATTGAAAACCCAGATGCTGGGGCAAAGGGCTCTCATCCAAGGTTTAGCTCGGGAGCAAGGAGAGTTGAGGGCCATGATCAGTCAGCTTCATCAAGACATGAAGCAACCAGTCCAAGTCAGAGACCAAGTCATTAATCAGCCTCCAAGAAGTCAAAGGTTTGGTTTAATGAACGGGCCTCTCCAAGCTGCTACTACTTTGCAGGTCCAACAACGACCTCGCCAAGAACAACGGGCTGATCAGAGAAGGCCAGACAAGCCTAAAAGGCAGTTCACCAAGCTCAACGTGTCACCGTCTCAAGCTTTACAACAATTGTTGAGGTTGAATCTGGTGATGTTAAGGGACCCTCCTGAGAATCTCAACACAACCTCCCTAAAGTACAATCCTGAGGAAAGATGTGCATACCACTCTGACAGTCCAGGACATGACACCGACGACTGCTGGGCTCTGAAGAATAAGATCCAAGATCTGATTAATGAAAGAGCTGTGGATTTCACCCAGATGGGCCAGGTTGAATGCTCCTGCCATCCCTACAAGATTCACCAATTGAAGTAACAAGCCCTGAAGATGAAAAGACTTTTGTTCATTAGGATTTTCAAGTTGTAATTTTCTTTTGTTCAAACATTTACTCATGTTAAACGTTGTTATTCCATTAATGCATCGCATACGTCTGTTTTGAAGCAATATATTCGTATTCACTATATGCAAATTATTTTCATATTTTTTCTGATGATCAACGCTCGATTAATAATTCTAAGCCTCTTGAGGGAGGATGACGAAAACGATACCACATCCTTACAGTATGCTTTTGAATAGACCCCGCTGATGAGGTACAGGCATTGTTTCAATCCCTAAACACTGGATACAAGAGTCGATCTGAAACTTTCAAAGAAACTTTTTCAAACCCACTCACAAATTGAAAAGCAAACAAACATTTTGAAAACACAAATGAGCAAGTATCTAAGAGCCCATGGATAACCATGGATAGAATGGGTGCTAACACCTTCCCTTTCTATAAATCTACCTCCCGAACCGAGAAACAATCTCAAAAGGAATTTTTATGTGCTTTTGTCCTTTCCTTGTTGGAGAAAATAAAAGACGGTGGCGACTCTTGCTTCCGCGACATTTCGCGAACCAGCGTTAAACAGTCAGTTCCAGATCCACCAATCACAGCACCCATGGACATACTCTGGAGCTGAGTACGAGTGGGAGCAAGGTCGGTATTATACTGATATTGCTTGTAGAAAGCAGCAGCCAAATCTTCCCAGTTTTGGATATTTGCTACCTCTAGTTGGTGGAACCATTCAAGTTGAGTCCCTGACAGACTATCTTGTAAGAAGTGAACCCATATATTTCTATCAGTTGTGTGGGGCTGAATCTTCCTGACATAAGAGCGGAGATGGAGTTTTGGGCAGGACACCCCATCATACTTGGCAAAAACTAGAGCCTTGAACTTTTGCGAGATGACCACTCCCGACACCAAACCCAATTCTTCAAAATCCAACCCAGGTATCCTCTGAACTTCCATGGCACTCAGACGATCCTCCAATTGTTTGTATCTATCCTCAACAGGGGGATATTGTTCATCATTATAATTAGTACCATTGTTAGAGACTGCGAGACTAGGGTCCTTCTCTCCTTCTTGATTCTCCCCTTCCTTGGATGAAGAGGTCAGATCAGTTTGTCACTTCAACCGCTCTCCAAACCTTCTGCCCATATTCAGAATACCGAAAACCTTCTTCTTCTTCTTCTTCTCTTTCAGAATGAGGGCTTTAGATCCTCCTGTCCTTTTGCCAGACTGATGAACATTTGTTGGAACTAGGCGTTCTGTGCTTCAAGGTCCTTGAAGCTTTGTTCAGAAGACATTTCTGCTGAAATAATCAGCGAAGAAGATGAGAAACCTGTAATGGTACCTGTAATGATGTGGTATGGATAGGATGCGAATGCAATGATTTCAAAGACTTTGAGAAATTTAAATTTTCAAACCATAATAAACGAAAACTTTATTAGCTAAATTTGAATTTCAAATATCTTTTAGGCGTTACAATTCTGAAACTATAAAAGACAATAAAAAATCCTATGGATGCTTCCTCTTTGTGCCAGAATAGTCATCAAGTCCTCTTTCTTCATGCAATTGCTTTGTGAGCTCTAAAACCTTCCTCTTCTGAGCATGGAACTGATCCTTGTAGGTATCTCGCTCCTCCATCAACTGAATCCAAGACCTCTGTAATTCTCCAAAATCAGTGGGCATATAAGGATAAAGAATTGTGTAAGGAATACCCTCCTTTGTAGTGGGTTCCATAATCACTGGCAAAACAGCCACATAGGGTATCATAAGCTGCTGGGCACGAGCTCGTACCCAATGTAGGTAAGGTTCCATAGGAAAGGAAGTCTTTGGTCCCAAAGTCCTGGCACCAGATCTGTTTACCATGCCCCAGGCTCGTATGAATCTCTGGCGATGCTCCTTGACATCATCCTCATAGTTGAATACAATACCCTCGATAAGTAACTCATGGGGACCATCCCTTCGAGCATAACTAAATTGTCGTAGGGCTAAATAAGGGTTGTAGGTTATACCTCCTCTGATGCCAAGTAGCGGGACATTAGGGTATTCTCTGCATCGATTAATAATGGCAGTATTTTCCATAGCTCGAGAACACTAGAGAATATCCGTATGAGCGAGCGACATTATTCTTTGCGACCAACCCAAACCTTCTTCATTCTTCAGTATGGACTTAGGGAGGTGAGAAATAAACCACCTCGACAGCAATGTCATACATCACATAAGAATCCATCTTCTTTTCATGGTACGAGTATGGAGAGCGTTCAAAATATCTTCAAGCAGAGTAGGCACTGGATTGCGAGAGAGAAAGATCTTGATAGCATTCACATCTACGAATGAGCTCGGATTAGGGAATAGGACTAACCCGTAGATCAGAAGAGCCAAGACCTCCTCGAAAGCCTGAAATTCCGCATCATCCCAAAACAGTTGTGCTTTGTTTATCAGAAACTTAGCTAGAAGACCCTTGACTCCGCTTCTTGTTTCCCACTTGCCTACCACGTCAGCCCATTTCAGGTGCAAAGCTGAGGCAATGACTTCTGGCATAGGAGCTTCTTCTAAACCTGTGAAGGGTAACTGCTCAAGAATGGGTATATCCAACAGTTGAGAGAATTCTTCCAAGGTAGGTACCAACTGATAGTCTAGAAAGGTGAAGCAATGATGCTTGGGATCAAAGAATTGAAAATGTACACTCATCATCTTTTCATTAAATTTTGAAGTAACTAGGTCGAGAAGTCGACCATGTCTCTTGGTGAACACAGAAGTTTCAGAAACCCTTGATGCTATCTCTTTGAGTTGGGAGGGGATCTTCACAAAGCTGATTCGGATAGTGTTTCTACGAACAGAAGCCATGATCTTCTAAAACAGGGCAAAGATAAATTCCCTTGGTCTTTTAAATGGTTAGTGCAATAAGAATGGATGTTATGTTATGATGCATGATGTCATGATAAAGCATAGGTATAGCAAACACAGGTATAGCAAGCACAGTTAAATCACACAAAGTCCTTAGGTTTAGGGCTTGTATGAGGTCAAAGGCAATACCCTCTTAAAGTTAGTTGGTTTCAAACCTGTCTTAGAAATAGTAATCGGGTTCTAGAGGATCTCAATATCACTGACCATCATTTATCGGCATTGTTTCAGCTCACGCAATCTTTTCTTGCAGCCAAAATATCCAGAAAGTCTAATCTCAATGAGTGTAGCATCGAGTATCAACCAGTTCTTAGCTCTACATCGAGGCCAGCTATCTCACTACTTTCTAATGGCCAAGTTGGGCAATTAACGGTTCTAAGGTCAGTTGATGCTTCACGACACCACGCTGCGGCCCCGTACTTTCTCTGATTGACTCAAGGGTTACCGATACCAACCAAAGTGTCACATCAACATAGCTACTCCTTCAACCTTGTCGCTATACCCCAGCATACTTCCCTCATAGTTTATTGCTACTTACCTAAAGGGTGTTCCCCAGATCCGGGTGTAGGATCAAATAACCCAAACAGTTCCCATAAATATAAAGCAAGCAAGAAAATCAAGAGAAAGCAATAAAATATGACATAGATCCTAAGGTTTACCCCACTTTACGTTCCCCAGCAGAGTCGTCGGTTCTGTGATACGGTGGCAGAACCGACTGTTTAATACTAGTTTGCGTTTTGCGCTTTTTGTTTGCAAAATGTCGCATTAAGCAAGAGTCTCCACCGACTTTTATTTCATCCAATCATGGAAAAGGAAAAAGAATAGAAAAACCTTTTTTCGAGATGTTTCTGAGTACGGGGGGTAGATTATAGAAAAGGAAGGTGTTAGAACCCTTTCTATCCGTAGTTATCTATGGGCTCTTAGGTACTTGCTCATTTTTAAATTGCTTGTGTGTGTGCTTGCTTTGAAAATATTTTACTTCGTGATAATCCTTGTATCAGTCCTCAAGGATGTGACGAAGTTTGTTTTGGAAACTGTTTTGAAAAGTGTTTGGGTGAAAAGATTTGTTTTGAGCAAGTACCTACTAGCATCTACCTACTCGAAAAAAGATCGTTTTTGTTATATTTCCTTTAGACAATGCTATCCTACTATTAAGGAGTAGGTAGCACCATCGTTGGAGTTTGTAAGGGACGTCCGAAAGGGACGAATACAATCACTAAAGCAATAGTTAGAAAACTTTAGTAGTAACCCTAGAGTCTTGAGATCTTTTCGAGGCAAAATTTCTGAGGCAACATTTCCGAGGCAACATTCAAATGGGACAACTTGATCTCTTTATACTGGAGGGCAACCACTAAAATCTCCTATGCTTAATGATTGTTTATCGAAGGCAACCGAAGTGAGGCAAACCCTAGGAGTGAACATGTGCGAGTGATTCGTTTCAGTTATTTCAATCTTTGCACATTAGGGTTTTCTAACTGTTTTAATTTTTCATGCATTCTTGCCATACAATCCTATTAATCATACATCTAGACAGTTAATAATTTGCTGAATAGTAAAAGCGGAAATAAACCTAGTTATTACATGGCTTTGACAGTTACACAATTGCCTTGACGTGAAATAAAAAAAGCGGAATTTAAAATCCTAATTAAACTATTACAACCTTGAAACAATTACGGTAATTTGAATTAAAAGAGAGTCAAGGCGCAGGCGATGAATTACGTACGAGAATAAAGTCCGAGTCCTAAAAAATCTAATTAATTAAATAGGAAATGTTTTTTGTATTTTATTGTTGCGAAAAATATTTGAAATTTTAACCTAATTTGTCTAATTAATTTTAATTATAAAAAAAAGAATTTGAATTAATCTAATTAATCTAATTAATTAATTGCAATTAAATGTTTTTATGAAAAAAACTAAAATCTAATTTTTTAGTGATTTTCTGATTAAAAAAATGATTTTTGTTGTGAAAATAATTAAAAATAACCAATCAAAAAGAATTTTAAAAAAGAGAGAAAGATTTGGGCCTGGAGTGATGAAGCAAACTGGGGGTGTATAATGAACTTCTGAAACCCAGAAGGATGGCCCAGAGTCTGGCGCCTGATCCAATAAGACCATCTTCGGGAGATTCATGGTGGACCTACGTATGCTGGCGTTGGATCTGGCTGGAGATGGATCCAGAGGATGAGATCAGAGGGTGCGTGACGATCCTTAGAAGGTGAGGTGTACTGGATCTAGCTGGAGATGTATCCAGAGGATGAGATCAGAGGGCGTGTGATGATCCTCAGAAGGTGAGGTGTGCTGGATCTAGCTGGAGATGGATCTAGAGGATGAGATCAGAGAGCGCATGATGATCCTCAGAAGGTGAGGTGTGCTGGATCTGGTGAAAATAATGGAAAAAATGCCAAAAGCTCACGCCTGGGATCGAACCCAGGACATGAGCTTAATACTTCCTTCCTCTGACCAACTGCGCTGGATGTCTCAATTGTTAATATAATAACGAACATATAATATATTAGAAAACAAGTTAGTGGCCAGAAAACGCGCGCCAAATTCAAATGGACCAACCACGCTGTGACACGCATCGCCTTCTTCCTGCAATCGTCGTCTTAGGCATGAAGATTTTACCTACAGTTCATGGCTGTAACTAAAACCATGCGTATTTCAAAAATCTACCACAAGCAACATAAATATAATTTAAAGCCACAGATCTACTCGTCTTGACCTCACAAGTGTGATGGTACTCCTTTCTTGGCTCAATTTTCCCTGTATTGAAAAGCCCCAAAGTGAACCTTAAAACCCTAACAATGGCAATTGCTCGTATCTGCACTTAAACTCCAATCAAATAATCCAGAAACGTAGCAAACATGATGATAAATGCAAATATATGCTTAGAACATGTTTATGATGAGTAAATTATTAGAATCAAGTTTAAGATTTTGTGCAAACCGTGACGGTTGTAGGATGAGATTTTGGATGTTTGGAAGCTTGCAAATGAATGGAGTAGCTCCAGAAAGTGTCTAGGAGTGGACTGTTGGCCTCAAATCCCCTTGAGAGTGGCTCTAAGATGGAATTCGATTTCACACTTTTTGTTCAAATTTCCAGTTTTGTTTTGGCAGCTTGCACGTCCAAAAAAACCTTATGCCATGCTTTATTCTTGTCCATTATATATCTAAGAATGAATTAGGGTTACAAATTTGGACTGAATCTTTGCAATTATAAGAGATTTGATTTGATTTTCAAGCTTATGTAAACTTGCTATTTTGAGCCAAATCTTCCCTTTCTTGTACCAATTATGCTTGATTCGTTTTGGCCTTGATAATTCAGCATATTTTGATTGCCAACCTATCCAAAAACCAAATCAAATCATATCTTTGCTATTATTCATCAATTATTTGATTTAATTCACTTTTTAATTAATAAAAAATCAAAATAAATTTGAAAAATGAAGCAAATAATGTGTGGATGAATGTTTGAGTCGTGGACCACATTATAAGTGAGGTGCAAGCATAAAAAGTTAGGCCCATTTAGCAAAAAATGCATTTTTGAGCACATTTGACTTTTGGCAATTTTGCAAAAAAGGTCAACTTTGATATGGTATATCTCCTCCAATTTTAACCCTAGAGAGGTGTTCTTGAACTTTTTAGAAATATTGGAATGTCCCCTAAGCAACCCTTTTGGTCTCATCTCAATTGAGTCTTCCATATTCATGTATGAAGCTTTGACCCAAGAGGTGTTTTTGTTGACTTTTCAAAAGGACCTATAATGTCGAAATTCATATCTTTTTATGAGTGTATATTTTGAACTTGTGAGATGAAGATGAATTTTAGGGAATTGAATCCTCTTAAAAATGAGATTTGGATGGAAAATTTCTGACAAAGAATGAAGAAGTTATGCTTGGTCAAAGTTGGGTTGACTTTTCCTGCAAAACCCTAATTTAGCAACTTTTGGGTTTTGATGAATTTGGAGCATTCCTTGTGGAATCATGATCAACCCTTGATCAAAGGATGGATAACACTTCAAAATGATGATGTTAACAAAAAACTTGAGGTTTGACTGTATGTGGGCCACTGTTGACTTTTGACCTAATATAGTCGATTCTCAAGCATCTGAGTAGTTGGTTGAGTAAACTTCTTATGCAAGGCTTGAAACTTGGCATGGATGATCTTGGGAACATATTAAGACTATGGAGATCATTTTGGACCTTTGTGATCCACCCATATTGATGAAAATAGAAACCCTAATTTGGGGTATACTGCCTTATGAGAGAGTTTGTCTGGTCAACTCTTGGGCAACCTTGACCAAATTGGGGACCTCACTTGACATTTGTTGTGTAAAATGAGAGGAAAAATTTTGGGGTACAATAGTAGTCTCTCGCTTTTTGTCCCTAATTTTTGCCTGGATCACCCTTTCGTGTTTTCAATCCACCAGGACAACCATTTTTGCCTAAGCCGCCCTTTCGGGTTTTCAATTTAGCGGGTTATTAATTTTTCCCCCCTTTTTAGCCCTAACTTTTGCCTAAGCCTCCCTTTCGGGTTTTCGACTTAGCGGGTCCTTTTATGCGTAGTATTTTTTGACTGAGTCTGAATTGACTAGAAGCGGAACGTCTTCCCCATCCATGTTTGTCAGGATTAGAGTACCTCCTGAGAAAGCCTTCTTCACGATGTACGGTCCCTCATAGTTAGGAGTCCACTTGCCTCTTGGATCAGTGTGGATTGGGAGAATCTTCCTTAAGACCAGGTCACATGTGTGGAACTCTCGAGGCCGAATCTTCTTGTCAAATGCTCTCTTGAGACGTTATTGATATAACTGACCGTGGCAAATGGCTGCTAGGTGCTTTTCTTCGATGAGATTGAGTTGGTTGTCTCGTTTGAATCCATTCAACTTCATCAAGTTTAATATCCATCAGAACCCTGAAGGAAGGAATCTCCACTTTGACCGGGAGTACCGCGTCCATACCATAGGCTAGTGAAAATGGAGTTGCCCTTGTGGAAGTACGCACCAAAATTCGATAGCCATGCAGGGCAAAAGGCAACATCTCATGCCAATCTTTGTATGTTTTGACCATTTTCTGGACGATCTTCTTTATGTTCTTGTTAGCAGCTTCGAATGTCCCATTCATCTTCGGCCGATAAGGTGATGAATTATGGTGCTCAATCTTAAATTCTTCACACATTTCCTTCATCATCTTGTTGTTAAGATTCAACCCGTTATTAGTGATGATTTTGTTAGGAGTCCCATACCGGCATATGATTTCTCTTTCAATGAAGCAGGTAACAACTTGCTTGCTCACATTCTTGTACGAAGCCGCTTCCACCCACTTGGTGAAGTAATCAATAGTAACAAGGATAAACCTATGCCCATTTGAAGCGCTTGGCTCGATGCGTCCAATCATATCGATCCCCCACATTGCAAAGGGCCATGGTGAAGTCATCACTTTTAAAGGAGTGGGAGGAACATGTATCCTGTCTGCGTAAACCTGACATTTGTGACACATCTTTGCATATACACAACAGTCACTTTCCATCGTCATCCAGAAATAACTTGTTCGTAGGATCTTCTTGGCCATGGAATGTCCACTGGCATGAGTCCCAAAAGAGCCCTCGTGTATCTCTCGTATAATGGATTCGGCTTCGTGTTTATCCATGCATCTGAGCAGAACCGAATCATAGTTTCTCTTGTACAAAACTTCTCCCGACAGTAAAAACTTGGACGCCAACCTTCTAAGAGTCTGCTTATCACAAATTGTAGCACCTTCTGGGTACTCTTGCTTTTCAAGATATCTTTTGATGTCGAAGTACCACGGCTTTTCACCCGATACATCTTCAGTTGTGAGACAATGAGCAGGGAAAATATACGTTGGCTCCTTTTAACGACAGATCCTTATATTGGGCGCATGACTCGGGTAACTAACTTTAAACATTGCTACTAAAGTGGCTAGAGCATCTGCCAGTTGATTTGCTTCTCTAGGAATGTGCTCAAAGGTGACCTCATCGAAAGCGGGAAACAACTCTAATATGTAATCCCGATATGGAACTAAAATAGGGTGTCGTGTATCCCAATCACCTCGTACTTGATGTTTCACTAAGGCATAATCCCCATAAACTTCAAGAATCTTGATCTTCAAATCGATAGCTGCTTCAAGACCCATCACACAAGCTTCATATTCAACGACATTATTTGTACAATCAAAACATAATCTGGCAGTGAAAGGTATGTGAGTATTGCGCGGAGAGGTCAAAACTGCCCCAATGTCGTGGCCCATAGCATTTGACACAGCATCGAACGTGAGAGTCCATCGCTCCCCTGGTTCGGGTCCTTCATTATCATCAAGTTTCATAATATCCTCATTTGGAAAATCGAACTTCATGGGCTGATATTCTTCCAATGGCTGGTGAGCGAGATGATCAGCAAGAATGCTACCTTTGATAGCCTTTTGTGTGACGTACTGGATTTCATACTCAGACAAAAGCATTTGCCACCGAGCCAATCTGCCTGTAAGTGCTGGTTTCTCAAAGATGTACTTTATCGGATCCATCTTAGATATTAAAAGTGTAGAATGTGTCAACATATACTGCCTCAAATGTCGAGCTGCCCATGTAAGGGCACAACAAGTCTTCTCAAGTAAGGAATACCTTGATTCACAATCAGTGAACTTCTTGCTCAGGTAATAAATGGAGTGTTCTTTTTGTCCAGTATCGTCATGTTGTCCGAGCACACAACCCATAGATCCTTCAAGCATAGCCAAATACATAATGAGAGGTCTCCTTGGAACTGGTGGTATGAGTATTGGTGGTTCTTGAAGATACTGCTTAATCTTCTCGAAAGCTTCTTGATAACTTTCATCCCAACAGACATCCTGACTCTTGCGTAACAATTTAAAGATGGGTTCACAGATAGCAGTAAGGTGAGAAATGAACATGGCTATGTAATTCAACCTTCCAAGGAAACCTCATACTTCCTTTTCATTTTTTGGTGTCGGCATATCCCGTATTGCTCTCACTTTGTCTGGGTCTACCTCAATTCCTCGTTGACTCACAATAAAACCAAGTAACTTGCCTGATCGAACCCCAAAGGTGCATTTGTTGGGATTAAGCCTTAACATGAACTTTCGTAAACGATCAAACAACTTCTGCAAATGGACCAAATGTTCTTCCTCCATTTGTGATTTCGCAATCATGTCATCCACATACACCTCGATCTCTTTATGAATCATGTCGTGAAAGAGAGTCACCATAGCTTGCTGATATGTCGCACCAGCGTTTTTGAGACCAAAAGGCATGACTCTATAGCAAAAGGTACCCCAAGGAGTTGTGAAAGTTGTTTTATCCATATCTTCCTGAACCATCTTTATCTGATTGTAGCCTGAGAACCCATCCATGAAGGAGAAAACTAAAGACTGAGCAGTATTATCAACCAACACATCAATATGAGACAACGGGAAGTCATCCTTCGGGCTTGCTCTATTCAAGTCTCGGTAGTCAACACACATGCGTATCTTGCCATCTTTCTTAGGTATAGGCACAATGTTAGCAATCCAAGGCAGATAATTTATCATAGATAGGAAGCCTGCTTCAAGCTGTTTCTGGACTTCTTCTTTGATCTTTAAAGCCATGTCGGGTCTGGTCCTTCTTGGCTTCTGCTTTACAAGAGGACATTCTGGCTTGAGTGGCAATCTATGCACCACTATATCAGTGTCTAAATTGGGCATGTCTTCATACGACCAGGCGAATATGTCAGCATACTCTCGAAGCAAATCAATCAACCCCTTCTTTTCTTCGCTTTGCAAGGCGGCACCTATTTTGACTTCTCTCTTTACCTCTTCAGTATCGAGATTGATGACTTCTGTTTCTTCTTGATATGGCTGGATGACCTTCTCTTCCTGTCTCAAGAGCCTGGCTAGTTCTTCAGGGACTTCACAATCTTCCTCACTATCTTTGCTAGCATGATCAACTGAATTCTCAAGGATATAAGGAACCATAGCACTATCATTTCCAACGGAGTCCGAGACGGATCTGCATGATCGATGATTTTATATTTTATTTTTAGAAAGTGCAAAAGGATATTTAGAATATGATAAGAAAAGTATTTCCATTTTTATTTTGAAAAAGGTAAAAGTAAAAGACGAGACAGGGAACAAAATTGTATGCGAAAGTGCGATTTTTCATTCAATGTTAAACAGAGATTGAAACATAAGGGGCCCCTTCTACAAGTTGTCAGTATGCCTTGGGTAGGACATATGACTTAAATGGAAACAGAAAATTACACATCAAGGAAGACAACTTCAGGGATGTCCACGGCAGTCCAATTGTTGAGCTCCTGGTCCGGTGCAACTTGGTAGATAAATCTTGAAACATCTTCATCGTCACCTTCAATATTTGTGGAGAGCACTTGTCCTTCTTTGCTTACACCGACACTGCCGAACACTTCAGAAATTGGGGGAACCTGCTGTCCTTTGAGAGGAACCCAACTAGCTTGCATGGACGACGAGGGCTGATACCCAAGACCAAGGCGATCTTTCTTCTCTAGAACTTCAATCAATTTTCCCCAATTGTCATGGGGAGGTCTAGCTTTTGTGAGGGATTTGACATCCTTCAAAGAGGCCAGGGGTGCCCCAGACTTTTTACCTTCCACGACGGGGAACTTCTCAACAGTAACAACCTCCAGAGCTTGAAAGGGCAACTCATGCACCTCTCCTTCCACTTCCACATAACGGTAGGTAGTCAGATTGTTAATCATTATATCTTCTTCTCCATAAACAACAACAACTTGGTCATTTACAATGAACTTTAGGCGTTGATGAAGAGTAGATGTCACAGCTCCTGCTACATGGATCCATGGACGACCCAAAAGGCAAGTATAGGATGGATGGATGTCCATGACATAGAATGACAAATAGAAAGTGTGGGGACCAATCTTGACATGCAAGTCCACTTCTCCATCCATAGATCTTCTCGAACCATCAAATGATAGAACATTTAGAGTGGAGGGACTCATCATTACTCTGTCCATATTCAGTTTAAACAAAGTAGCCTTAGGCATCACATTGAGTGAAGAACCTGTATCTACCATAACTCGAGATAAAACAGTGTCCAAACACTTCATAGAAACATGCAGCGCTTTGTTGTGGGCTCTGCCTTCAACTGGGAGCTCATCATCACAGAAACCCAAACAATTTCCCACAACAATATTGGTGACGATTCCTTCAAACTAGGCTACAGAGATGTCTTATGTAACATGAGCGGAACATAAAATCTTCAATAAGGCATTGCGGTGGGTCTCTGAACACAAAAGGAGAGACAAGATGGAAATCTTGGATGGCGTCTGGTTGAGTTGATCCACTACTTTGTAATCACTCCGCTTAAGAATTATTAAAAGTTGCTCTTCTTCTTGTCCCATAGAAGGTTCAGGTTGATTATCCATCACTTGCTTTCCCCTGGCCTTAGCTAGAGCTTCACTGTTAGTTTCCTTAGGAGGCGGTGGTGGAGGAGAAAAGATCCAACCACTCCGAGTCATGTTACTGGTTCCTGCAATATTGGTAACATTCTTGTCAACGACTGGAGGACACTCATGCTTCTTTCCATGAATATAGACCACATTATACTCCCATGAATCTGCCTTCAAGTTGTTACTTGTAGGAGGAATAAGAGCTTGAATCGTTGCGGGAGCTTGAATCATTAACGGGGTAGTAGGAATCTGAATTATTAACGGAATACTTGGGGTTGGTGAAAAGCTTCTCGGATAGTAGGGGATTTCCAGGATATGAATCTCTTCTTCTCGGAATATCTTCTCTATCTGTAGGACACCTTCATCGATCAACTGTTGGATAGCCGTCTTCAAACCAGTACACTCTTCAGGTTTAGAGGAACATGTTAAGCAGAAATCATGAAGTTCTTGTAGCACCTCATGCTCCAAAAAATGTTCTCTAACAGTCCTTAATGATATCTTGATCTCGTCAACCTTGGTTACCAGAATCCGTTCACTACCTTCTTCAATAGCATTAACAGCTGCCCCTGGGTGAGGAGGCATGGGATTATTCTGAATATTTGGACCAACAGGGTTGAAGTTGATGGCATTTGCATCAATGAGGTCTTGAACTTTACATTTGAATGCTCTACAATTCTCAATTGTATGGCCTGGGGCACCAGAATGAAATTCATAATGAGCATTAATGTCATACCCCCTAGGGAGAGGATTTGGCGGTGGACCAAGTTCACGTAATTGAACCAATTGACTAGAAAGTAACTGTGGGAGAAGTTAAGCATAAGACATAGGAATGAGATCAAATCTTATTTCAGGCGCCCTTTGTCTTTGAGGAGCTCTCGGGCCTTAAGGTTGTTGATTCGATTGTTGATAAATTGGAGGAGGTGCAAATTGTTGTTGTGGAACATAATGTGGTTGCAGAGTGAAAGGTCGTTGTTGGGCCATCCAAGGTGCTGGAGTTGTAGTGGCATATACTTGAGGAACAAATTGGTTGGGAACAACAGCAGGTGTAGGAAAATAAGGAAATCAGACTTGAGGAAATGCAGAAGCTCTTCCTTGGTTGATGGTGATGGCACTAGTCTCACCTTCTTTCTTCTTGACAAAACCAGAAAACGGCTTTCTACTAATGCCTGCATTGTTGTTAGTATTGTTGGGGACACCTTGGACCGTTTCAGCCTTAATACAAGTCTCAACGTATTCACCAATAATGACCATATCAGAGAAAGAAGTAGAGGTACTACTGAGCATATACTGGAGATAAGAACCTCGTAGAGTACCCATAAACAGATCAATCAATTCACAATCCAAAAGAGGAGGTTGGACCCTTGCAGCCAATTCACGCCACCTCTGAGCGTACTCTTTGAATGACTCTTCAGATTTTTGTATCATCCCTTGGAGCTGAGTACGGCTAGGAGCCATGGCAGTATTGTAATGGTAATGTTTCAAAAAAGCGTCAGCAAGTTCTCCCCAAGTACTGACATGAGATCTTTCCAATTGCATATACCAATCCAATGGTGCCCCGGTCAAGCTATCTTGAAAGAAGTGCATGAGTAACGATTCATTTTCAGCATAGGCGGCCATTTTGCGACAATGGGAACGGAGATGAGTCTCTGGGCAAGAAGTGCCTTTGTATTTATCAAAATCTGGGACTTTGAACTTGGGAGGAATAACTACCCCAGGCACGAGGCACATTGCAACAGTATTGAATCCAGAAGCCTTGATACCCTTCATGGCTCTAAGACGCTCTTTGAGAGCATGATACTTTTTCACAATTTCGGAAACTCCGACAGCAAGGTTCACTTGGGGTTCATCAAGATCAATAACATCATGATGATCGTCAACATCATTCCTAGGAGCACCGGTAGGAGTCTCAACATTTGCATTGTCATTCCTCCCATTAGCAGAAGTGGAGGGAGCGACAGTAGCGTGCTTGGCAACATTTTGATGTAATTCTTTTTGACCCTTGATCACAGCATGAAGGGTCTCCATAAGTTGATCCATGTGAGTGACCATGGTGTCCATATCCCGACGGAGCATATTCTGATTCTCTTCAAATAGATCCATCAGTCTTTACTGGTTGCCTCTGGTACGGTAAGGATGTGGAAAAGTCGTCTTTGCTGTTTACTGAAGTCTGTCGGAAAAGGGACCCCAATGAGTTTTTGTTTTGAAAAATGAATGCATGGTAGTATGGATGAATGCTTTATCTTCATTTCTGAGGAGACCCAAAGACTCGTCTATCTTTTAAAATTTTCCCTTTTTTGAAAAGCTACATCAACGAGACTTGTCTTTGGATTTCCCAGGATATGAGATATATATACATGATGATATGATGTCATGGTATGCTATGGCATGAAGTCTCAGCTCCACATATTCTGGATAACCACTACGTAGTCCGTTGCACAGGCTGAAAGTAAGAGGATCAAAAGTCCGATGTCACAGGCATGGAGTCAAAGTAACCACCCATGAGGTATGTATTAGGGGTTTATCACCTGCCGAACAAGGTTCTAAAGAGTTCTCGAAGTCTACGCTCTTCCTTTGGATATTACCGATGTCCCAATTACTTGGTAATCAGTAATATTCACAGGAAAAAAATCGCCCGAGTGCAATATCGCGTGACAACTACTTCCGGATTACTCCGTTATAGTCTCTGCACTGCACCTAAAAGGCCAGGATGGGTTAATGGTTCTACGGCCCTCAGCTTCTTGAGTTCCCAGGTCGAAAGCAATAACGTATTCCCAATTACTTGGTAAACATCACTACTTTCAAGGGACCTCCACTGACTGGGGGATTTTCATGCCTCCTTCTTCGGGATTACTCCCTCAAAGTTAACATGACTATATCGCCCGTCCTAATCATATGTGTAACCCAAGTCCGGGTATAGGACTTATCAAATGTAATCACCAAACCCAACATCACAATGTAACCAGAATATGTGAGTAGTAACAATATATGCAATATATACAAAAGAATAAAGCAATAATAAAATAGTAAAGCAAAATAAAGCAAATAAATAAACACCCAAAAAGATAAATAAACAAAACTAGGAGAGACTCGCAAAAAGTCCCCGGCAGAGTCGCCAGCTGAAGCTACCGGCCGAAAAACACAGAGCCGCCACCGAACTTTATTTATCCCGAAGGAAGGAGAAATATCGATAAAACCACAAGGGAATAAATAAGATGGTCTTGCAACCAAGAGAAAGGGTAAGGGAGTCGGTTATGCGAGGGGAAGGTATTAGCACCCCTCACATCCGTTGTACTCAACGGGATCCGTTTTGTTTGTTTGTCTTTAAAGGGTGTATTTATCTATAACTATACTTGCTTAAGGGGAAATAATGGTTTTTATTATTGCGTTCCTGAGGGTTTCGTGACCCTTTGCCTACATATCCAATGAAGGAATCAGAACACCGTAGTTCCTTTAGAAAATGGTTTGTTTGTTTGTGTTTTTTAATGGGCGACGCTAACGCACACATTCTAGCAATAGGCACGGCCGGTATCGCGGTAGAACGAAGATAACATTCCCTTTGGGGGAGTTTTGATTAGTTGAGTGTTTTTGCGAGTTTTAAAATAAATTCAAGTAATGATTAAAGGTGTTTTTGGATTTTTGATTTGTGACAGTTAAGTTTTAATTACAAAAGAAAAAGATTAAGAGGGAAACTAAAAAAACCTAATGTGATTATGTATAAGTGAACTAAAAGTCTACTTCGACATAAGACGATCGAAATAGGGTTTAATCGTCTCATAGAGCTACCTAAGGGAGTAGGATATCAAGGTTTTGAACGAGCAAACAAAGAAACTTAAATGTTTTTTTTGTGGTTTTATATAAAAGAAAATAGTACTATAATGTGTTTATGACTTTAAAAATAAACATTAAAACCTAATTCTAAATTATTTTTGGATATTTTTATCATGTTAATAAAAAATAAAATATGAATCTATTATACATATATTTTATGCACAAAATTTTAGAAATTAAAAGGGAAAGGAGTTCTAATTCTATAATTGACTAAACTAATTAAAGGAAATTATCAAAAAAGAACATTTCTAATTAATTAATTACTACATAGACTAAATTAATAATAATAAATAAAATTAAACAAATTTGTGAGATAAATAATAATACTAAGTTAGTAAAGGGTGGGGTATAAGGTAGAAAGAGCTGCTGGGCCAAAGAGAGAACAAAAAAGACATACCAGGCCCAAACCAAATAACAAAAGGGGACTGCAAATTACTGTTTTTCTTAAAACAAAAATAAATAAAAAAATCTATGCTGGGCCGGACCGGGTCAGAGGGTCCGGACCCAGCGACCCACTTAAGAACATGGGTCACAAAAACCCTAACAGCAGAAAAAAGTTCGCGCCCCCCTCACAGCTTCCTTTGTTCTCTATTCTTCTCCAGCGAATTCCAAATCTTCCATTACTTCCAACATCGTCTCTGATTTCCTCTGTCTCGTGTTTCCTGGCTACCATCATCGATACCTTAACATCAACACCTCCATCTAATTTGAAGCAGCGCCTCTGTCCCAATTTTTTGTAACTTGTGTTCTTTCCTTCTACTGACTCAAATATCAGTGCTAAGTTACGCCTCGTTCCTGATCTTCTCCGACAACGTCAATGATGAAGAACAAGTAAACACCCATTATCGTTCACTCCTCTTTTACTTCTTCATAATGAGACTTTCGAATCTGTGGTGTTGTCAGTATCATTTATTGTGTATGAATCTGCGTGGAAATATGTTGTAGGTACGATTTAGGAGGGAATCCGACTCAACTGGATATGAAGCTCGTTTACGTCAAGAGCAAACCCTCGAAGGTGAATGAGAAATTCACATAATGAGGAAGAGTTTGCAAACCTAATTCTCCGGCTTAGTTCGAAAATACAACCGGTTATGTCGTTGTTGTAGCTCAAAGCTGGGCTCAGAGGGGGTTCACGATTAGAACTCCTCTTGAGTAACTGAGCAAAAGGGTGAGCAAAAGATTTCGTGGGAAACTCTCTTTTCAAGGTTAAAGATTAGTGACAAAAAAAGAAAACAATTCAAACAACAATTACATTCACACGTTAGTCATCAATAGCATGACAAGGATAGTTAGACTGCCATAGGAGTCAGCGACAAAAACTAGCTATAACAAAATCGAAGATGAGAGATCGAATTATATACAACAAGGAGATTTTAGCTGGATTATTCAATGAGGTATGGTTTCTTTACTTTGTTTCTGCTGCTTTTACTCTTGGATTCTTCTACTCCATCCCTTTATTCATCTCCTTCAATTGTTGATATGTTGCAGGCTGTCATATGAGTTTGCAGGGTGATTGATGTTGGTTGTGTTGTAACGTGGTAGGCTTGTAAGTTTCGTTGCGGCTTTGTAGTTAAGGTTTGGAAAGTTTGTGGATTGAAGGCGATGATTTGGTTGGTATGTTGTGTTTGTGTGAGTTTAAGATCAGTGATTCAAAGGTTGAGAGGAATGGAGTATTTTCATGTTCTCCCTTTTGGTTTTCTTGCCTCTTCTTATGTGTTGATGGTTTTTCTGTATTCTCAGTTTTGCTTGTTGTGTATCTCACTCTGGTTTTTTTGGTTGTCTCCCCCTTTCTTCCTTTATGGAACAGTGACTTTTCTTTATATTGAAAAAATATGTGGGAATTGGAGGGAAGAGTTATATGATTCAAACATAATTGGTTTGCTGACCTTGTAACCTTTAGGATGCAGGTTTTGGGTATGCCATTTTGGTGCAAATTGTGGCCTATTTTATTTGGTGTTTGTATGCAGGCTGGACAGAATTTTTGCAGCAAAGTGCAGGGCTGACTTTGACATGTTACTGGACTGTTATGCTCTGGGTGACATCTTTCTAAACCCTATCTCTTTCCCTCTGACTTCTTTCAATGATGTAAAGCACATCTGCTTTTTTTCTAATATTTTTGAAGGGTTACTTTTTAGGAACATGATGACACAATAGGGTGTTATGAGATACTTGATAGCTTGCATTGTTTTGTGAATTGCTGCTATGCTTTGGTTTATGCTGCTACTTGCTATTTTTTTCTTTTGGTGCATTTGGCTTTGGCTGCTTTGCTTTGCATCCTTGTTGATACGCTGTTATGTTTGGCCTGTTGCTGCCTATTATGCTGCCTGTTTTGCTTCTTGTTTTGCTGCCTATTTTGCTACCTGTTTAGCTAGCTGTTTGTGGCAGCTTTGTGCTTTGCTTTAGCAACAAGAAAACGTTTGCAATTTTTCCTTTTATCTTTTTTGTGAACCAAAGAGGACAACCTTTTTGTGATTTGCAATTGGGATAAAATGGCCCATGATTAAAAATAAACCCCTTTTAATCTCTGATTCCAAATACCAACCCTTATGATGAGCATTTTTTATTAGCAAATAATTATTGCTTGGAATTTTATTGAGATATCGATGTTAGCTAACTTTTTCCTTTTCTTGTTTCATGAACACAAGGAGTGGATGGCCAGTGAGGCAAGGTTAAAACCGTGTCATTGCTTGGAGGAGTTTGGATGGAGATTTGAGAAGAGTCTTGAAGAATTACATAGTCCATAGGATAACTTCATTAGCTTAGGAGTCCTCTTTGAACTTGTGCATTGTAAAAAGCATTAGGACTTATAATTAGAATGCTTGCAACAAACTTTTTAGAGAAATGATGTATTTGAATGTGTAAGTTTATTGCAACATCTTGTAAACTTGTAAGCTAGCCAATTCAAAAATGGAATTTGTGATACAAACTTTTTTCAAAGTGTTTGCAAAATAAGCTACATCTTGAATTAAATCCAATGAAACAAATTAAATTCTTCAATCTTTGCTCTTAAAGACGCCTTCTTCAAATGGGCTAGACAACCTTAACAAATTTGAACCAAAATGAACACTCGAATGAATTTCGAACGAATGAATATTCTTCACAACTTAAATTGGAACTAAATCTTGCAAAGGTCTTGTAACTTGTGAATTATCCTCTAAGCAATCCAAATCCATTTGATAAACCTTCCACCCGTAACTTTGATTTTAGAAATCCAAGCTACCTTGAAATCGAAGTGACAAATGATAACAATGCCATGATCACAATACAAATAGACAACATCATCCTTGTATCATGATTTAAACTTTGTAATTCAATCATAACTCATAAGATCCTCCTCTGAAACCAAAAACAAACCCTAGTATCTCGGTGCTCTCGAAGGAACCTTGTAGTGACCTCAAAAATCCATCCCACAATCCACTAATCAAGAACCAGATGCATTTCCCTTTTACCTGATAAGAGAACTTCAAAACAAAATTTAGACATAAAGAGGGCGCAGCCCTAATACCTCAAACCAAAGCGACTGATTCCATGAGATGCAGGATATGCAAATTACTTAGTGAAAATGGTGCAAATGGAATACAAAGTTCAAAGCTAGACAAATTTAAAAGAGGTAGGGAAAATTTGGGGTACGACACCCTTGATGCCAACTCTTTGAGTTGAGGTGGCACCCTTACGAGGTTGACTTGGATAGTATTTCTGTGAATGGAAGCCATGTCCTACAAAACAGACACAAAGATAAGTCCTAAAAGTCTTTGAAATGGTTAGTGTGACATGCCATGTTATGATGTTATGATGTTATATACAAACATATATATACAATTACACAAACAGATCCTTAGGTTTAGGCTTGCATAGATTCCATAGGTAAGTATCCTCTTGTAGTATATTTGGTTCAACCTATCCTATTAATTATAATCGGGTTCTAGGGAATCTCAATATCATTGATATTTCTTCACCGGGCATTGTTTCAGCGTGAGCCTCTTTATTGGCGACCGAAATATCCCGGAAGTCAGATCTCAATGAGTGTAGTATCGAGTATCAACCAACTTTGGACTGCACCAAATCCGGCTATCTCACTATTTCCTAATGGCCAAGTTGTTCAATTAAAGGTTCTAAGGTTAGTTGGTGCTTTATGACACCACACAGCGGCCATGTATTCTCCTTGACTACTCAAGGGCTACCGGTACCAACAAATGTGTCACACCAACATAGCTATCGTTTCAACCGTGTTGGTATACCCTGCACAATCCCCACGATCTATTGATACTTACCTAAAAGGTGCCCCAAATTTGGGTGTAGGATATTTACAAGTAAACCCAAGCAAAACCCTCAAAGTTAAAGCAAACAAAACACACAATGAAAGCAAATATAGAATAAACTAAACTCTAAGGTAACCCCGCTTTTTATTATTTCCCCAGCAGAGTTTCCAGTTCTGTGATACGGTGGCAGAACCGACTGTTATACTGGTTTTGCATTTGTGTTCGCAAATGTTATGGTAAGCAAGAGTCGCCACCGACTTTTCTTTTATCCAACAAAGGAAAGGGTGAAAAGAAGAGAAAAAAGACCTTTTGAGATTTTTTCTGAGTAAGGGGGTAGATTATGGAAAGGGAAGGTGTTAGCACCCTTTCCATCGGTAGTTATCTACGGGGTCTTAGATGCTTAGCTCATTTTTGAAATACCTTGTGTTTTTGAAAAGTATTTTGAAATGCCTTAGTGCGGAGATTTTCTTTATGATAACTCTTGTATCAATCCTCAAGAGTATTGATAAAGCATTTTGAAAAGGTTTTTGAAAATTGTTTTGTGTGAGTGTAAGAAGTTTGTTTTGAGCATAGCATCTAGGAACTATCTACTTTACTCGAAAGGGTCATTCTTTTCCTCCTTTCCTTTAGACAGTGCTATCCTATTATTAATGAGTAGGTAGCCCTAGTCGCTTAGATGTTTGAGGGACATTTAAAGGGACGTTTTATAGTCACAAAGGCAACTGGGCAAGAAACCTTAGTAACTATCCTAGGGTTTTAAGATCATTATTTATCGAGGCAATGTCGAGAGGATCATCGAGGGACTTATGATGTTTTTAAATCGGAGGGTAGCTGTTGTACCCCAAAAATTTCCCTCTCACTTATCAAGAATTTGCTCACAAGATCTCCATGGGCTCAAGACTGCATTAGGGTTTGATCAGCTCAAGACACCTCCTTAAGCACTAATGACCAAAATTAGGGTTTAATTTTGCACAAGGATTTTTGACTTCCAATGCCCCATATGATTTTTATGGATCACTATGGACCCCCAAGATTACTCATGTCAAGTTTCAAGCCTTGAATAACACTTTTGCTCAATCAATTGAGCAGTTGACCTAAAAATCAATTGTATTGGGGAAAAAGTCAACTATGGCCAATTTACAGTCAAACTTCGTAATTTTTGATCCACATCAACATTTTAAACTCATATGTATCATTGATCAAGTTTGGACCATAATTCTTCAAGAAATTTGATCAAATCTCCAAAAGGGCAAAATGGTCAAAATTAGGGTTTTGACTGGGAAAGGGCAATTTCTTATTTTTAACCTAGCAAATGGTCAATTGGTTTAAGGCATGATATCAAGAGTCCAATTGCATAATTTTTACCTAATGACATGATTCAAAACATTGCAAGTCCATTGAATTGACAGATGAATTTTGCAGTCAACTGATCAAAAGTCAACTGTATACTGAAAAGTCAAACTTTGACTTTTTGGTCAAAATCAAGTGCCAAAGGTCATAATTCATCAAAACATGTCAAAATATGAAACTTATTCATCAAGAAATAAAAAAATTCAAGATTTCATTTTGAAAAGTCAAAATTTCTAAACTTAGAAATTTTTCTATGTGTTGGAAATTTCATGTTTTTTCATAACTTTGAGCAAAATTTTCACCATGATGCAAGATGATTCAAGAGAAACTTCCAACATTAAAGTTGTATATCTCCATGAAATCTATAACTTTTCTTCACACAACTTCTTCCAAAAGTTCTTGGATCTAAAGTTATAATTTTAAGAACATAGGGTCATGAAACTAAACACTTAGTGAAATTTTGCCCTAATTTAGTCAGGATTTTGACCCAACTTCATGGCACTTTTTCATATAGTTCCAAGGGTAATCTTCAAAAGTAATTCAAAGATGGGTTGTAGATCAAATTGCAAGCATTCCAAAATGTCCAAGAACTCCTTGAGATTATTCTTTAGTAGGGAGAATCGAAGAGATGAAGTTAGGGTTTCATCACTTGAATTACAAGTCATTTTTGGATAAACACATGAACCAAATTCATGCTAGGCTGCATAATCTTTGCTTTGCAGGCCTCAAAATTGTTTTTCACTTCATAATTAAATTTTTACACAACTGTTAGGGCTTTGATCCAAGCAATTAAGCTATTATCCAAGTTGCATTTCCATTAATGGCACAAAGTTGACATTGCCATTCTTGTAAAAGCAAGCTTTTTGCATAAAGTCCATTCTTGAGCCTCTAACTTGTTTCCTCTGATCACACTCCATCCACAAAGTCAGAAGCGAGCTTGTTTAAAGCATAACCACTCTATCTTAGCAAGTACACAAGACTTTGAAATTTGAATTTCTCAAAAATCACATGTTATGCATAAACTTGTGATCTTTGAATTCTGATCAACTAGAGCACCCCAAACTTGTTGCTTATAAATAAAGTCACTATTTGTGAGCTAAAGGATGAGCTTAAGCACCCTGAAATACACCAAAACTCTCTCAAATCAGAAATTACCCAAAAACTCCATTGTTGCACAGTTTCTGACCTTGAACTTCAAACTCACATTTCCCTCGTGCGTTTCTTGGCCTTTTAGTTTCTAAAGCTTCCTTACATCAAGTGTAACCTATCCATGTCCTTGTTTAATTACTGTAACATCATTTACCATATCCTCCATAACCAAAAACAGAGCATTGCACATTAACTTCTCCAGGTCATTTCAGCCACTCTCAACTCAAGCAAACCATTGCATTAGCTTCCTAGGACCTCAAGGAAGCTAACATGATCATCACCACTGCCTGAAACAAGCTCAAACTCCAAACATGATTTCCAGTTTTGAGGTAAGTTTTCTCAACTCAGAACTCTTCATACAGGCATCATCAATAGTTTATTTGTGAACAAAACATGTAGATATCATTTCCCTAAAGCTAACCATGTCCATAGTTTCCATTAATTTTGCTTGAGCTTAGAGAATTTTGAAACCGAAATTTCTGAAATTTTTAGGGTTCAGATTAGGGCCATTAAAATCCATGTTTATCTTTGATCTATAGTTTTAATACATTACATTTCTGGATTCGTGACAAAAATTTGCTACAAGTTTCATGTTTACAGTTTTCATTTTTGATGAGAAATGAGCAAGTTACAGTTGGTCTGGATGGAGGTTGAAGATGAAGTCTTCAGGGCGCGTTTTGCCTTGTATATTTATTGTTTTGCTTATATTAATGGATGTATAGCCACCCCAGTGGTAGAAGCGCACGCCTGTAAATGCATCTCCGGTCTTATATGAGGAAAATCCAGCCCCATACCGCTGACAAAGATTTATGGGTACACTTCTTTCAAGACAATCTGTCTGGAACTCAACTTGATTGGTTTTATCTACTAGAAAGAGTCAATGTTCATAACTGGGAAGATCTTGCTGCAGCCTTTTACAAACAATACCAATACAACATTGATCTTGCGCCTACCCGTACTAAACTCCAGAGTATGGCCATGGTTTCAAATGAAGGCTTCAAGGACTATGCGCAAAAATGGAGGGATTTGGATGGAAGAGTTCAACCTCCCCTATCTGAAAGAGAATTAGTAGACATGTTCTTGGGTGCCTTGTCTGGTCCCTTATTCAATCACTTAATTGGGAGTTCATCGGTAGGTTTTACTGAACTGATATTGACCGAAGAAAGGGTAGAAGTCGGGATAAAGAGTGGAAAGATTCAAAAAGATGCATCCTATGCTACTGTGAGGAAGCCATTTATCGGAAAGAAAGAAGTGGTTGCAGTATATCCTCATAGAAATCAAGATAGAGCCAAACACCGTCCAATGGTGGGGGTTGTTATGATTCCTAAACTGGCGCCTGATCAGCAAAGAAACAACCAACCAAGAATGGAAAGACCCGTCAGACAATTCACCAGAATTAACATGACACTATCTTAAGTATTACCCTATTTGTTAAGATCCAACCTAGTGACTATGAAAGAAGCTCCAAAGAATCCTAACACAACCTCTCCTCACTATCATCCTAATGCTCGTTGTGCATACCACTCTGAGAGTCCCGACCATGACACTAATAACTATTGGGCTCTAAAGAACAAAGTACAAGACTTCATTAAAGCCAAAGAGATTGAATTCGATGCGCCAGAAAAGCCCAATGTCATTTCAGCCCATATGCCCAAACACGTCCATAATGCCAACACCATTGAGGAAGATGTAACACCCCAATTCTACCCTGAGCAAATTATGCAAAATAAATCAGAGTTATAAAATTTCATTCATACAAACGAATCGGGACGTCACAAATTCTTCTAACAAACTCATTGCATTCATCATGGATATATAACACGTTTTCAAAACATCGGATGAACCATCAACATAACGTCTTTCATTAAATAATTCGACAACTACGCAGCAGAATTCTTCAATAACATCTTTAAATAAAACAGCAACTTCGAAACATCTCATATTTAATAAATAAACAATTTAAAGTTCAACAACTAAAATAAGCAATCAAAAATCAGCAAGCATTCATCCCCCTGAGTGTTACATATCAGAGCAATGACACTGACTCGATCTATTGAAGGTATACAACCTTCACTCTCGATTACCTGCACGTTACCAACATAGGGGCGACATTCAAACAGAAGGGGTGAGATATCTAACAATATAGTAAAGCGCATGATAATTAATATATTAAATTAGATAAATAGTATCACCACTTCTCATCTCATAATCAACAACAACTACAACATATCTACTCATTCATCAACATCAAATACATCTCATTATTCATTCATATGATGCGACTCAAAACTATGCAAATGCATGTGGTACCATTGGAGCAGAACTCCCATCTCAAAAATCTAATCTGCCAATTAATAGAGGCATCAACAAGGCATAGCCTTCATCTCAAAATTTTTCCAATCCAGGCCATCTCAACGAGCATAAGCTCCATCTCAAAAAAATGCAATGTATGCGACTCAACATGAATGTAATAATACACTCAGTTAACAACATCTCAAAACACATCTTAAACAACAACATCTCAATCATCTCAAAACGACAACATCTCAATCATCTCAAACAACAACATCTCAATCATCTTAGAACAACATCTCATAAATATCTCAGAACAACAACATCTCATAAACATCTCAAAATAATTTATTAAACATTACTTATTTATCAAACATCATTGGTTCATCATAATTATCAAACACAACTTTAATAACCACATCTTACTGATAATTCAGTTGTATATTAATAATACAGTAAGCCATACTGTTATTCTGCTACTGTACATCATCATTGTCACTAAATCCTACTGTCATATTTCTAACAGCAGCCTCTAACATCTCAAAATTCATCATTCTGTCCAAAATCCAGCATAACGGTCATCTACGAGAATTAATCCTAAATACTAAATTAGTTACTGGGATTACACTTCTTATCCATCATTTTAATCATCTAGAATAAAGTTCATCGCGTTAGCTAATCAACGCTTCGAACGGCATCTCAAACAGCATCTTAAAACTCAAGTTACAGCAATTTAAAAACTGATTCTGCCAAAATTATTCAGTATGCATCGACACAAAACACTACGCATCGACTCATCCTGCTTCATGTGTGTACTATGAGTCGACACATCCTCCTTTTCATCGACTCATTTTGGCTTTCAATACAGCATGTATCGAAACATGTACTCTTCGTGTCGACTCATCCTGAGTCTTGTACTCATCATGCATCGACACATCCTCTCTTCGCGTCGACTCATCCTGAGTCTTATACTTAACATGCATCGACGCAAGCCCTGCATGCATCGACTCATCCTGAGTCGAATATCCTTCATGCATCGACACATGCAGCTTGGGGTCGACACATCCTTCGACAGTCAGCATAATTTTCTGCGTTTTCTTCGGTATTTTGCTACGGGAATCATACCACAGCCCTAAAAACCTTATTATGATCATGATAATTCATCACCTAATCATTAACCTCTAATATTCCATTAATTAGACAGCATAATAACATTCTTATTCATCAACAATTCATCAAATCTTTATCATACATCATTCATAATGCATTCAACTCAAGAACAAACAACAAATACATCTAACCCCATATATCAAACATCATGAACCCAATTATAAAGCCAGAACCCCACCCTTATCTTGGATCGAAGGTCGCTCTACAATTTCTGGGTTGAACCTTCGTTCTTGTCGTTTCCTTCAAAATCCAGCAACTTCATGTTTTCTCAAATCCTTATTTCTCTTCTACTGCTGCCTCTTTCTATTCTTTCAACAAATAATAAAATAACCTAATATTATTATATTATTCCTTATTGGGCTCCAAACTTACACCCCCTTATTACTTCCACTCACACAAAAATAGGCCCACATGAAATAATATTAACTTCTAACATTATTTCACCAAATAATAATATTATACCTCGAATATTATTATTTCTCCACTTAATAAAATAAATCCAATTATAATAACACTTCTTCACAATTATTCCAAAAATAATTTAATTAAATAATTAATTAAATTACGGGCGTTACAACTCTCCCCCACTTAGAATATTTTCGTCCTCGAAAATTTACCTCAATCAAACAATTCAGGATATGAGTCTCGCATCTTGCTCTCCAATTCCCAAGTCATGCTTTCACCTGCAGCTCCTAGCCAAACCACTTTAACCAATGCAATCTCTTTTCCCCTCAGAGTCTTCATTTCACGATCTGCGATCCGTACAGGCATCGTCTCCACCGTAAGATTATCCCGTACTTGCACATCGTCCATATGAATCACATGAGATGGATCCAAAATATAATTTCAAAGTTGCGACACATGAAACACATCATGCAAATTCGAAAGATTAGGTGGTAAAGCCACTCTGTAAGCAACATTCCCCACTCTCTCTGAAATCTGATACGGTCCAATAAAATGAGAAGTGGGCTTCTTAGACTTCAACGCTCGCCCAACACCAGTCACAGGTGTAACTCTCAAAAACACATGATCACCGACTTGAAATTCTAAATATTTCCTTCACTTTTCATGATAACTCTTCTGTCTACTTTGTGAAGTTTTCATCTTTTCTCGAATCAACTTCACCTTCTCAGTAGTCTCATGAACAAGTTCAGGTCCAAGTACTACACTTTCACCAGATTCATGCCAACATAATGGAGTTCTACATCTTCGACCATACAACGCTTCAAAAGGTGCCATCCCAATACTAGAATGGTAATTGTTATTATAAGTGAACTCTATCAACAAAAGATAAGTATCCCACAAACCTCCCTGCTCGAGAACACATGCCCTCAACAAGTCTTCTAATGATTGAATCGTCAATTCAGTCTGACCATCTGTTTTAGGATGATACGCTGAACTCAATCTCAACTTATAACCCAACGCTTCTTGCAAACTCTTCCAAAAACCAGAAGTAAATCTTGGATCTCTATCTGACACAATGCACAAAGGAACACCATGCAGCTTCACGATCACACTAATATAAATCTCAGCCAACTTCGACACTGGAAAAATGATGTTAATAGGAATAAAATGGGCTGACTTTGTAAGCCTATCAACAATCACCCAAATCGAATCATGTTCTCTTAAAGTATTAAGAAATCCTGTCACAAAGTCCATTGAAATGCTATCCCATTTTCATTCTGGAACTTCCAACGGTTGCATCAATCCTGCAGGCTTCTGATGTTCAACTTTCAACTTCTGACAAGTCAAACATGCATACACAAATCGAGCCACATAACTCTTCATCCCAGGCCACCAAAACAAACCTTTTAAATCTTGATACATCTTCGTAGCTCCTGGATGAATACTCAACTTACTTCTATGACTCTCTTCAAGTATCACTTTCTTCATCTCAGCATCATCAGGAATACAAATCCGGTTACGAAATCTCAACACACCTTGCTCATCTAACTTGAAATCACTATTCTCAGATTGATCAGTCCCAACCATCAAGTCTACCAGTTTAACATCCAACTTCTGAGCTTCTCTGATACTGTCTAAAAATTCATTATTAATCTTCAACATACCCAACATAACACTCTGCGGAGTAACCTCGCAAACTAAGCTCATATCTCTGAACTGCTCAATCAATTCCAACTCTTTAATCATCATTGCTAACATATGTAAAGTCTTTCAACTCAACGCATCAGCTACCACATTCACCTTTCCTGGATGATAATTCAAACTGAAATCATAATCCTTTAGCAATTCCAACCATCTTCGCTGCCTCATATTCAACTCCTTCTGATCAAATAAATACGTTAAGCTCTTATGGTCACTAAACACTTCAAATCTAGAACCATAAAGATAATGCCTCCAAATCTTCAACACGAAAACAACTGCAGCAAGTTCTAAATCATGCGTAGGATAGTTCTTCTCATGAGTCCTTAACTGCCTTGACGCATAAGCAACTACCTTACCATTTTGCATAAGCACACCTCCTAAACCCATCTTGGAAGCATCGCAATACACCACAAAAGGCTCTTCTGGATTAGGCAACGTCAAAATCGGAGCCGACGTTAACCTATTCTTCAATTCCGTAAAACTTTCTTCGCACTGAACATCCCAAACAAATGCTCTACCTTTACAAGTCAACTTAGTCAACGAAAGTGACAACTTAGAAAACCCTTCGATAAACCTTATATAATAACCAGCTAATCCCAGGAAGCTTCTAATCTCAGTAGCTGACTTTGGAGTTTCCCATTGCAACACAACATCAACCTTCCATGGGTCTACATCAATGCCACTACCTGAAATCACATGACCAAGAAAACTAACCTCTGTTAACCAAAATTCACACTTGGACAGCTTTGCATACAACTTATTCTCTTTCAAAACTTGCAATAATACTCTTAAATGTTCAGCATGCTCTTCTTCTGACTTAGAGTAAATCAAAATATCATTAATGAACACTGTTGTACCCCAAAATTTGCCCTCCCATACTCTTCAAGAAATTATCAAGTCATGCTTCAAAATTCCCCAAGGGTTGCACAGTGTAAGGGCCTCCTAACAGTCAAAATTAGGGTTTTGGTTCTGACAAGGAAAATGAAGTTTCCAAGGGTCCAATCAAGTCCCACATGCCTACAAATATGGTCAAGCATCCTCATACCAAGTTTCAAGACTTTCAACACAAAATTGCACAGTCAAAACCCTAATTGCACTACAGTCAACTATAGGGGCAAAATGGTCATTTGACAGTCAAAAGTTCAAATTTTTGGTCAGCATCTCATTTTGAAGCCACAAACATCATTTGATCGATGCTTGATCATGATTCTCAAAACTTGGCTCAAAAATCATCAAGATGCAAAAGTTTCCTTATTTGGACAGTTGAAAAAGTCAACTGTAAATTGACCAGGGCATAACTTTCACATGGATTATCAGAAAAATTTCATCCAAAGCTCATTTTGAAAATAATGACATTTCCTATAACTCATATTCATACTTCAAGTCCAAGAAATGCTCTCACAAAAAGTTATCAATTTCAACATTATAGGTCATTTTCAAAAGTCAACAAAAAGGGACTTTAAGTCAAAGGCCATAACTTGAGATTGGTAAATCAAAATGACATGGGACCAAAAGCATTGGTTAAAGGACTCAAATACCTTTCCAAAATGTCCAAGAACATGAGCAAAGCTTAAAAATTGAGCAAGTTATGCCTTGTGGAAGTTGGGAAATTTTTGGATATTTTGAAAAGTCAACATTGCTTCAAATGACCTAAAATTGCTAATGGGCCTCTTTTTCTTTCACAATTCATCATCCAAGGCATGTGCACGACCATTTGGACCAAAGGGAAGTTTTTCTTCATTTTTATTTATTTATTTGGATTTTTTATTATTAATAATTCATTTAATTAATTAAAATACATGAAAAATATCAAACCAATGCAATCAAATCTTTTTGTGCATGGAATAGGTTTAAAAATTCGTGCATGATCAGATATGGAAGGAATTGAAGTGATTGGATATGATTGAGACCAAATAAGCATGGAAAAATATTTGAAAAGATCTTTGAAAATCAAATCTTGCAAATCATGAATGCAAGGGTTTTTGTGTGATCTCTTTAACCTAAAACCTTCACACATACATATATAGTGCAACCCTAATGCATAGAAGCTGGAAGCTGCGCCAGAAATCCCTAAACAAACTTGGAATTTATCAAGAAAAACTCAAATCTGAAAACCATCTTCTAGGTCGATTCAGGCCAAGAAATTCATTCCATTACCTTCCTAGGACATCACTGAGTCTAACTGGATAGCTTTCCATACGCATAGCCCTTTGAATCGGTATCCAGAAATCAAACTTTTTCATATAATATGCATAATCGTATTTTGATTTTCAAGCACATTCATTGCATTTTTCTTATGGATTCTGACTAATTGATGGATTCTGATGCTAACTGTGTAATTTAATTGTGTTTTTGTGCACTATACGTGATTCCACCATTGTTATCATCTAGGGTTTTCCAAGTTCTAAATTGGGCGTTTCCAGCTATTGTAAAATTAGAACAGGCCAATACCATGAACGAATTCAGCGTGTTCAGACGAAAACGAATCAATCCTCGCGCCTAATTTATATGGCCGGACGGCCTATTCGCTATTTCATAAAATTGCATGTTTTGGGGGGGTTCAAAACCCCCGCTAACCACTTTCTATTTTCAGGGAATAAACAAGCCAAGGAAGAAGAAGGGTACGTGGCCAGCATTGATTGGAATATTCAAATTCTCGCGCGAAAAAGAAGCATTAACGTTTGTTTATTTTATTATGTTTATTGATTGCATAATGTACAAAGAAGTAAAGCAGCTCCACTGGCAGGCATAAGCATTGGTAAACCACAGGACCTGGGTTCGAGCCCCAGGTCCCTCACCCTTTCCATGATTTTTGTCTATTAACGCTTCTATGCAGTTTCAACATTAAGGTGCATCATATGTCATCAAAATCAAGCCATCCACGTGCCCAATGGAAACGATCAGAAGGCCATGATCTGAAGAACGTGGTAGACACTAGTCAACGAAGCTCCATGCTAGTCAAAAAGTCAGATAAGGCCTTGAACAATTGGGCCCAAAAATGCTAAGCATACCCTCCAAATTAGGGGCAGAACCCCTCTAGGTTTGCAAATGTTTTTGTTACATTTTTTTCATTCTTTTTATTTATTTCAGTTATTGTTTTTTTAATTAATTTAATATTTTCATAAAAAACAATATAAAATCAAAAAAAGACAAAAATAAATATTTTTCATTTAATTAATATTTTTTTTGTAAATAAAATGCATTAATCAACTTAGTTTTAAATCTAGGATAACTCTTAATTTTTCAATAAAACCTAAAATTGGTAGAATTAGGGTTTCAAGCATTTTTCATCCTTTTTTTATTTTACTATATTAATTATTAATTCTTAATTAGTTATTTTTATAAATCAAGTTGCAATTAATTAATTAGGTTTAATTTTAGATAATTGTCATATTTTCTTAATAAATTAAAAAAATTGTAGAATTAGGTTTTAATTTCATTAAATTCTCATAAATACAAAAATCTCAAAAAAAACAATTTCTTTTCTCATTTTAATTTAATTAGTTTAATAATTTAATTTAATTTCATTAAAAAGGGTCCAACGCCCTCGTTCCTAATTTTATTTCAATTCGCATATTTATTTCTTTTTCTTGTAAATATTCATGTACTTCTCCCAAAGCCGTGTACTTTCATACTTTCTCGCACTTTATTTTAATTCTTTATTTTTTCTGTCAAAACGGGTTCTGGAAATTTTGGCGATGTGGACCCGCGCCTTTTGTAATAGTTTAGAACTTTACCTTTCCGCAACTTTCTTTGACTGTTAAATAAATGCATGCAAGAATGAATGGCCTTAAATAAAAACAAACGCGTAGATCACCCATAACCTGACAAGACAAAAATAAATGAATTTGACACACAAATCACACACCACCCCTAGGGTACGCCTCACTGTTGCCTTGCCTCGAAAGGTGATCGTCGAGTAGAGGATGTCTTAGTAAGTCCTCATGATCCGGGAACCTGGCATGAGGGTAGCTTCTAAGGTGTCTTCCCATTGCTCTGGTGATCACCATGTCCCGAACCTCGAATTGACCTGAACACCTCCAACGGTGGTGCTACCTACCTCTCAATGGTGGGATGGCACTACTTTAAAGGACATTTACACAGACGAATTCCTTAGGGTAGGTAGACGACTCGTGGATACTTGCTCTAATTCAAAACAAAACAAATCAAAAATACTTTTCACACCAACACATTTTCAAAAAGCTTTCGAAAGCATTTTTCAAACACTCTTGAGGACTGATACAAGAGTCGAACTGGAATTTTCAAAGAAACTTTTTAAAACCCACAGTTGAAAAGCAAACAAACCATTTTGAAAACACAAATGAGCAAGTATCTAAGAGCCCATGGATAACCATGGATAGAAAGGGTGCTAACACCTTCCCTTTCTATAACCTACCTCCCGAACCGAGAGCAATCTCTTTAAGGAATTTTTCTGTGCTTTTGTCCTTTCCATTTGGAGAAAATAAAAGACGGTGGCGACTCTTGCTTCCGCGACATTTCGCGAACCAGCGTTAAACAGTCAGTTCCAGATCCACCGATCACAGAACTGGCGACTCTGCTGGGGACATAAACTTAAAGTGAGGTGTACCTTAGGGCTTAGTTCATAACTGTGTTTTCAATTGTATTGACTTGTCTGCTTTAAATTTGTGGGTTGCATGGGAGTTACATAGATCCTAACCCAGATCTGGGGATACCCTGTTTAGGTAGCATAAGTTGTGAGGGACCTGTCCGGCATAGACCGACACGGGTGAAGCAGTGGCTACGTTGGTGTGGCACCTTGGTCTGTACCGATATCCCTTGTGTTGCAACGAGGAGAATATGGGTCTTCTGAGGAGTCATTAAGCACCAACAACCTTAGAACCTTAAATGACACAACTTGGCCATTAGAACAGTAGCAGTATGCTACGCCCATTGAGGCTAAACTCTCGTGATGGTTCTGGCTGCAAGAAAAGATTGTGATGCTGGAGTTATGACCGATTGAGGGTAGTCAATGATATTGGGATCCTTTAAGAACCCGGTTACTTTGATAGGACAGGTATGAACCAACAAACTGAAAGAGGGTAGTACCTAGACCTCATGCTGGCCTAAACTTTAAGGGCTTGCCTTGTGTGACTTATGTGCCTTACCATGTTTGCCTTTGTATCTATTTGTGGTGTGCTTTATCATAGCATCATAACATCATGAGCATTGCATGCATCAGGACTGATCATTTCAAAGACAAGAGGGTTTCATCTTTGCTCTGTTTTGTAGGACATTATGATGCCTGTGCGAAGGAATACTATCCGGTTCAACTTTGTTCATTCATCTGAGTTTCTTGAAGAGTTGGTTAGCAGAATTCCAAATACCACTTCCTTCATTCAGAGGCATGGATCTCTTCTCGGTTTAGTCACTGCAAAGCGGGATCAACAGTTGATGAGTGTTCTGACCCAGTTCTATGACCCTCTGTACCAGTGCTTCACCTTTCAAGACTTCCAGCTGGTCCCTACCCTGGAAGAGTTCTCTGATTTGCTTGGTATCCCTATCTTGGATCAGACTCCCTTCACCGGTTGGGAAAAGACCATCAGGCTTGAGGATGTTGTTGCAGCTCTTCCCTTGACACATCAAGAGGTAATGGACAACTGGGTGACCAGAAGCGGAGTTAAGGGTTTCTTGGCCAAGTTTCTGATTGGTAAGGCTAACAGTTGCTGGAATGACCTGGACTTTAGGGCATATGAAGACATCCAAGCTCTCTTAATCTATGGGTTAGTCTTGTTTCCTAATCCTGACAACTTCATCAATGTCACTGCCATAAGGATCTTTATGTCTCAGAATCCTGTACCCACTCTCTTGGGTGACATCTTGCAACAACTTCATGCTCGTACTACCCAAAGACGAGGAACTCTACGGTGTTGTATCCCTTTGTTGGTGAGGTGGTTTATTTCGCACCTCCCTAATTTCGTGCTGAAGAACCAAGAAGGAAGAGGTTGGGCTCATAGGTTAATGTCTCTCACCGATAAAGACATCATTTGGACTTGCAGAGGTTTGGATGAGATAGCTATTATTGATCGATGCGGGGAATACCCTAATGTTCCTCTGATTGGTACCCAAGGAGGAATCTCTTACAATCCATGTCTAGCGCTCCGTCAGTTTGGAAGAGCAAGAAGAGCAGGGCCTCATGAAATGTTGGTGCCTCACATCAGTTTTGAGTTTCAGGTGGATAGTGACGAGCTGCGTCGTAGGTTCATCAAGGCTTGGGATAAAGTTCATAAAGCTGACCCACAAGAGTTGGGGCCAAAGACTTCTTTACCTATGGAAGCTTACTACAAATGGGTTCGCATCCGTGCTCAGAAGTTAGGTATGCCGTATGAAGCTGTCAGACCCGTCATTCTCGAGTGTCCTGACAAAGATGGGTTCCTCCAACTGTCCTTCCTCCTCAGATACCTACTGATTATGAGACATTGAAGAGATCTTGGTCACAACTGCGAGAAGAGCGGGATTCTTACCGGGAAAAGTTCAACGAGCAGGAATTAAAGATCCAGAAGCTGACAAAGCAGTTGGAGAATGAGCGAGCTCTGAATGCCTACATCCGTACTGAGAAGAAGAGACCATGGGATCCATAAGGAGCTCCGGATGTTCTTTTACAGTTTTATTTCCCTTTTCAGTATTTCCTTTCATGTAATGCCTAAGGGCAACCTGTTGAATAATTTCAGTTTCAAAGTTGAATCTAATGAAGTGTGTTCCTTTTTTGTTTACAAAGCTGATTCCCGATTGTCTTTGAAAACATAAATCATACGCATTCCATTCATCATGTGCATAGCAGGTTTTCTTCTTTTCAGGTTGCTTACAGTTCTTCGCTGTTTATTTCAGCATCATGAATCCTGACTCATCATCAACTGAGATGTCCATCAAGGCTCTTCAGGCGCAGAATGCGCAATTTCAGGAATTAATCATGGGCTTGGCTCAGGGCCAAGAAGAGCTGAAGGCTCTGCTCCTGAAGAAGGAAAAGAAGAAGAAGAGAGGAACTGTTCTATTCAACTCGGGCCGAAGGTTTGGCAACACTCTGCAGAATGAAGAGGCTGGTTCTTCTATTGGCAAGGGTACTCCTCAAGCGGAAAAAGGTCCTAGTCCGGTAGTCTCTGACAACGAGACTGATTTTGATGAAGAGCAGTATCCTCCTGCAGAAGACAGATACAAGCAGTTGGAAGACAGGTTGAATGCTATGGAGATACAACAGGTACCTGGGCTGGATTTTGGAGATTTGGGTTTGTCTACTGGTGTGATCATTCCTCGTAAGTTCAAAGCACCATCTTTCACTAAGTACGACGGGGCGTCTTGTCCCAAGCTACATCTCAGGTCCTATGTTCGGAAGATTCAACCGTACTCCGTGGATAAGAATTTGTGGATCCACTTCTTCCAGGAGAGTCTTTCAGGGACTCATCTCGAATGGTTCTATCAGCTGGATGGGACCAAGATTCGTAACTGGGAGGAGTTGGCTACTGCTTTCTATAAGCAGTATCAATATAATGCTGACCTTGCCCCTACACGTACCCAACTCCAGGGTATGTCGTTAGGTTCAAGCAAAGGTTTCAAAGAGTACGCTCAGAAGTGGAGGGATCTGGCTGGCAGGGTGCAACCTCTGTTGACTGATCGGGAGTTGGTAGACATGTTCTTGGGGACCCTATATGGGCCATTTTTCAACCATCTTATCGGTAACTCATCTGCAGGGTTTACTGATCTTATTCTGACTGGAGAGAGAATTGAGGCTGGGTTGAAGTCTGGAAAGATTCCGAAGGGTGCATCGTCTAGTTCTGAGAAGAAACCCTTCAAGAAGGAGGCTAGTGCTGTATATGGCTCTAGAAGACAAGAGAAATCTGAGCGCCGCCAATCTGTCAGTGCGGTGATGATTGCTAAGCCTGCTGCCGCTCCTCGGCCAACCAATCCTCAAAGGGCTGAAAGACCCCGGAGAGAGTTTACCCGTTTGAGCATGACTTTATCGCAGATCCTGCCACAGTTGCTATCCACCAATCTAGTGACTGTCAGAGAGGCCCCCAAAGCTGTGAACACTGCCTCCCCCAAATATAATCCAAATGCTCGTTGTGCTTACCATTCTGATAGCCCGGGGCATTCCACTGATGACTGTTGGGCATTGAGGAGCAAGCTGCAGGACCTTATTGACGCAAAGGAGGTACAGTTTGAGGCATCTGAGAAGCCTAATGTAGTGACAGCTCCCCTGCCTGCTCATGGAGTGAATGCTATTGGGGACGAAGATGAAGTGGATGAAGCTGAGTTTGATAGCTGGATTTACCCGGGAACCGACAGTGGACCTAACAATTGGAGTGCAAAGGACAATCTACCTGTTTCTCTTGTTACTAAGTAATGAATTCCTATGTTTTTGGTATTTCTAATAAACAATAAATAAACTCTATGGCCCGGTGTCTTACCCGAGACACCGTGGCTTTATTTGTGAGGGCATATAAATTGTCATTTCATATATCATAAATGAAAATCTTGGACGTTTTCTCGCATTTCAAATCTTATGCTCCTTTTCTGTCTTTCCTTCCTTTACATATTTTTCAAAACAGCTGTATTTACACACACTCACTCATACAGGTTTCAATCCACTCTGGATCTCACTGGTAACGACTCTGCTACTGCCAGTTATGACTTCGAAAATCCGATCAACTTAGCCGAAGACGAAGGTGAAGATGATTGTGAAGTGCCTGGCGAGCTTGCAAGACTGTTGCTTCAGGAAGAGAGGGTAATTCAACCACATGAAGAGCCAGTGGAAACAATAAACTTGGGTACTGAGGCGGACAGGAAAGAGGTAAAGATTGGTGCCAACCTAGGGCTCAGCGTGAAGCAACGGTTGACTAAGATGCTACATGATTATGTGGAGATATTTTCCTGGTCCTACGAAGACATGCCCGGGTTGGATACCGATATTGTGGTCCATCACTTGCCTACTAAGGAAGACTGCCCTCCGGTTAAGCAAAAGGTCCGTCGTATGCGTCCAGAGATGTCTGAGAAGATCAAAGTCGAGGTTATGAAACAGTTTGATGCTGGGTTCCTTACAGTGACTTCTTACCCGCAGTGGGTTGCTAATGTGGTGCCAGTACCAAAGAAGGACGGAAAGGTCAGAATGTGCATTGATTACAGGGATCTGAACAGGGCCAGCCCCAAGGATGACTTCCCTCTACCTCACATTGACGTCCTTGTTGACAATACAGCTCAGCACAAGGTGTTCTCTTTCATGGATGGTTTTTCAGGCTATAATCAGATCAAGATGGCACCTGAAGACATGGAAAAGACTACATTTGTTACTCAGTGGGGCACCTTCTGTTACAAGGTCATGCCTTTTGGACTAAAGAACGCTGGGGCAACCTACCAACGTGCCATGGTTGCTTTATTTCATGACATGATCCATCATGAGATTGAAGTGTATGTGGACGACATGATCGCAAGGTCCCAGACTGAGGAAGAGCACCTAGATCATCTGCAGAAGTTGTTTGACCGTCTGAAACTGTACAAGCTGAGGTTGAACCCGAACAAGTGCACCTTCGGGGTAAGATCTGGAAAGTTGCTAGGCTTCGTGGTAAGCGATAAGGGTATTCAAGTGGACCCTGCCAAGGTCAAAGCTATTCAAGAGATGCCAGTTCCTAAGACAGAGAAAGAGGTCAGAGGCTTTTTAGGACGCCTGAATTACATTGCTCGATTCATCTCACACCTAACTGCTACCTGTGAGCCAATCTTCAAGCTGCTGAAGAAAGATCAGGTAGTACGTTGGAATGATGAATGTCAGGCTGCTTTTGACAGAATCAAGGAGTATCTCCAAGAACCACCCATCCTTATGCCACCGGTCGAAGGGAGACCTCTGATACTATACCTGACAGTACTTGACAACTCAATGGGGTGTGTGCTGGGGCAGCATGACGAGTCTGGCCGAAAAGAGCACGCCATTTATTACCTTAGCAAAAAGTTTACCGACTATGAGACCCGATACTCACTTCTCGAGAAAACTTGTTGCGCTTTGGTATGGGCTGCTCGCCGGCTGAGACAATATATGCTGACTCACACTACCTTGTTGATCTCAAAGATGGATCCTATAAAGTACATATTTGAAAAGCCTGCTCTGTCTGGGAGAATAGCAAGATGGCAGATGATCTTGACGGAATACGACATTCAGTACACAACCCAGAAAGCCATCAAAGGAAGTGTATTGGCAGACCACTTGGCGCATCAGGCCGTAGATGACTATCAGTCAATGAACTTCGAGTTTCCGGATGAAAGCATCATGATTGTGACTGATTGTGAAGTACCTGGACCGGATGAAGGACCTGAGGAAGGATCCCGATGGTCTATGCACTTTGACGGAGCCTCCAATGCTTTGGGTAACGGTATCGGCGATGTAATCATATCACCTCAAGGCACTCATACTCCACTCACTGCCCGACTATGTTTCAACTGAACCAATAACATGGCGGAGTATGAGGCATGCATCATGGGTCTTCAAGCTGCGATCGACTTAAGGATCAAGTTTCTGAGTGTCTTCATCCTTCACTTTAATCTGATGGTAACCCGGCCTCAAATCAATCTTGCTAAACACACGGGCATCCACTAATTGGTCCATCAAGTCATCTATTCTTGGAAGCGGATACTTGTTCTTAATTGTCACCTTGTTCAACTGTCTATAATCAACACAAAGCCTCATACTTCCATCTTTCTTCTTCACTAACAACACTGGAGCTCCCCACGGTGATACACTTGGTCTTACAAACCTCTTCTCAAGTAACTCTTCCAATTGCTTCTTCAACTCTGACAACTCAGACGCAGGCATCCTGTATGGTGCCATAAACACAGGTCTGGTACCAGGTACAAGATCAATTGCAAATTCAACTTCCCTCTCTGGCGGTACATCAGGAATCTCATTAGGGGAAACTTCAGGAAATTCACATACCACCGGCAATTCCTTAATTATAGCTTGAGTCTCTACAGATAGCGACGCCACCAACGAAAACATATGTGCTTCCTCTTGCATCAACTTTCTCAACTGCCTAGCAGACAACAAACCACCTTCTTCTTCTTTAGGAGTAGAAAACTTCACCGACTTGTCATAACAATTAATATGAACACAGTTATGCTCTAACCAGTTCATACCAAGAATCACATCCAACCCTCTTAGCGGTAAACAAACCAAATCAACAACAAAGTCTCTGTTGAAGATCGACTAGGGACACTTAGCACACACAAAAGAAGTAGTCACTTATCCCTTGGCTGGAGTATCGACGACCATTTCTCCACTCAAAGAAGACAACACAAGACCCAATCTTTCAACACAATCAGCAACAATAAAACAAAGCGTAGCACCAGTATCAATAATAGTAATTAAAGGAGTACTATTAATGAAACATGTGCCTCTAATAAGTCTGTCCTCGGAAGCTATCTGATCCTCCACCAAAGCAAACACTTTACCACTAGACTGAGCCCCCTTCGGCTCCGGACACTGGCTACCAATGTGCCATTCTTCCTTACAATTGAAACAAACCATATTCTTGTGCTCGCACTCAGATACAATATGTCTGTTCTTACCACAACGGTGACATCTCTTCACTTCAGCAGTGCATACATTACTCTTGTGTCCAGGTTTCCCACACTTAAAACAAACCACATCAGCAGGAGCATCTCCCCCACTAGTCCTCTGACCATGAGCAAATCTTTGCTTACCCTTACCAGTTGGGGAATCATAAGGTTTACCACGACTCTGCGGGTGCTTACCCCTCTTATCACTAATAATATTGTAATGTGCATTATTATCTTCCTTAAAAATCCTGCAGCTATCAACCAGATCAGCAAAGATACGGATCTTCTGGTATCCAACTGCCTTCTTAATTTTCGGGTGCAACCCGTTCTTAAACTTAATACACTTCGAAAACTCTGCATTTTCCTCAGCATAATGCGGATAAAACTTGGCCAACTCAGCAAACTTGGTAGCATACTCAACAACAGACATACTTCCTTGCTTCAGCTCAAGGAATTCAATTTCCTTCTTACAACAGACATCTTCAGGAAAATACTTTCTCAAAACCTCCCTACGAAACACAGCCCAAGTGACATTCTCACCTGCAACTTCCAACTTCTGGAAAGTCTTTATCCACCAGTCATCAGCCTCGACTGCTAGCATATGAGTCCCATAACGAACCTTCTGCGCTGGAGTGCAGTCGATTACGTGAAAGATCCTCTCAATCTCTTTCAACCATTCCAATGCTCCGTCAGGATCATATTTTCCCTTGAACGTAGGTGGATTCTCTCTCTAGAAAGTCGCCAAGCTACGAGATCCAGCATTCCCGTCAGCATTCGACTGATTTTCCATCGCATGAGCCATTGCTTCTAAAGCAGCAACAGCAAGAGCAGCATCATTCCTCCCAGCCATCTCAACTTATCACTACAACACAAACAACTGTTAGAACTCAAAATAACAATACTCGATTGTTAGACAACTAAGACTCGACGACAAGGTCAGACCAACCTTTTGCTCTGATACCAACTTTGTAACACCCCAATTCTACCCCGAGCAAATTATGCAAAATAAATCAGAGTTATAAAATTTCATTTATACAAACGAATCGGGACGTCACAAATTCTTCTAACAAATTCATTGCATTCATCATGGATATATAACACGTTTTCAAAACATCGGATGAACCATCAATATAACGTCTTTCATTAAATAATTCGACAACTATGCAGCGGAATTCTTCAATAACATCTTTAAATAAAACAGCAACTTCGAAACATCTCATATTTAATAAATAAACAATTTAAAGTTCAACAACTAAAAATCAGCAATCAAATATCAGCAAGCATTCATCCCCCCGAGTGTTACATATCAGAGCAATGACACCGACTCGATCTATTGAAGGTATACAACCTTCACTCTCGATTACCTGCATGTTACCAACATAGAGGCAACATTCAAACAGAAGGGGTGAGATATCTAACAATATAGTAAAGCGCATGATAATTAATATATTAAATTAGATCAATAGTATCACCATTTCTCATCTCATAATCAACAACAACTACAACATATCTACTCATTCATCAACATCAAATACATCTCATTATTCATTCATATGATGCGACTCAAAACTATGCAAATACATGTGGTACCATTGGAGCAGAACTCCCATCTCAAAAATCTAATCTACAAATTAATAGAGGCATCAACAAGGCATAGCCTTCATCTCAAAATTTTTCCAATCCAGGCCATCTCAACGAGCATAAGCTCCATCTAAAAAAAATGCAATGTATGCGACTTAACATGAATGTAATAACACACTCAGTTAACAACATCTCAAAACACATCTCAAACAACAACATCTCAATCATCTCAAAACGACAACATCTCAGTCATCTCAAACAACAACATCTCAATCATCTCGGAATACCATCTCATAAATATCTCAGAATAACAACATCTCATAAACATCTCAAAATAATTTATTAAACATTACTTATTTATCAAACATCATTGGTTCATCATAATTATCAAACACAACTTTAATAACCACATCTTACTAATAATTCAGCTGTATATTAATAATACAGTAAGCCATACTGTTATTCTGCTACTGTACATCATCATTGTCACTAAATCCTACTGTCATATTTCTAACAGCAGCCTCTAACATCTCAAAATTCATCATTCTGTCCAAAATCCAGCATAACGGTCATCTACGAGAATTAATCCTAAATACTAAATTAGTTATTGGGATTACACTTCTTATCCATCATTTTAATCATCTAGAATAAAGTTCATCGCGTTAGCTAATCAATGCTTCGAACGACATCTCAAACAGCATCTTAAAACTCAAGTTACAGCAATTTAAAAACTGATTCTGCCAAAATTATTCAGTATGCATCGACACAAAACACTACGCATCGACTCATCCTGCTTCATGTGTGTACTATGATTCGACACATCCTCCTTCTCATCGACTCATTCTGGCTTTCAATACAGGATGTATCGACACGTGCACTCTTCGTGTCGACTCATCCCGAGTCTTGTACTCATCATGCATCGACACATCCTCTCTTCGCGTCGACTCATCATGAGTCTTATACTTAACATGCATCGATGCAAGCCCTGCATGCATCGACTCATCCTGAGTCGAATATCCTTCATGCATCGACACATGCAGCTTGGGGTCGACACATCCTTCGACAGTCAGCATAATTTTCTGTGTTTTCTTCGGTATTTTGCTACGGGAATCATACCACAACCCTAAAAACCTTATTATGATCATGATAATTCATCACCTAATCATTAACCTCTAATATTCCATTGATTAGACAACATAATAACATTCTTATTCATCAACAATTCATCAAATCTTTATCATACATCATTCATAATGCATTCAACTCAAGAACAAACAGCAAATACATCTAACCCCATATATCAAACATCATGAACCCAATTATAAAGCCAGAACCCCACCCTTATATTGGAACGAAGGTCGCTCTACAATTTCCAGGTTGAATCTTCGTTCTTGTCGTTTCCTTCAAAATCCAGCAGCTTCATGTTCTCTCAAATCCTTATTTCTCTTCTATTGCTGCCTCCTTCTATTCTTTCAACAAATAATAAAATAACCTAATATTATTATATTATTCCTTATTGGGCTCCAAACCTACACCCCCTTATTACTTCCACTCACACAAAAATAGGCCCACATGAAATAATATTAACTTCTAACATTATTTCACCAAATAATAATATTATACCTCGAATATTATTATTTCTCCACTTAATAAAATAAATCCAATTATAATAACACTTCTTCACAATTATTCCAAAAATAATTTAATTAAATAATTAATTAAATTACGGGCGTTACAGAAGATATGTCTGTTATTTCAGCTAATGAACTTATGACCCCACTCCTAACAATCAAAAGGAATTTATTGAATGTCAGTGTGTTCCCAGGCTGTGATGAAAGTTGTTATTCCTATTTGTCCTCACCAATCAGTTGTCCTTTGTTGAAAGCAGGCGTTCAGTGCCTAATAGATAACAAGGAAATTCTGTTCGAAAAGACTTCTGTTCCACCTGTTCCTTATAATGATGTTTCCCTCGTTACTATTTCCGCCAATTCTTCCAGGGTCTCCACCAAAAGACCTGTTAGAATTACATCAGTTCCAAAAGCAGCTCCCTTGATAATTACAATGCCTGGACCAGTCCCGTATTTGTCAAACAAAACCGTACCATGGAATTATGGAAGGGATGTCTACTACCACGGTATCAAGCAAGATTGGCCAGCTGCCGAAGATTCAAGTTCTGAGAAAGTTGACTTTGATATCAATAATATTGCAGGGACTAGCAAGATTACCCGAAGCGGAAGGATATTCTCTCCAGAAATTTCTCCCCCAAAAGCAGTTTCTGGACCCGTAATCATTCCTGTTGTTGTTGCTCCTCCAAAGGATATTCACAGTCCTACAATCATCTCTGCTAATGCTCCGACTGACAAAGCTGTTACAACCCCTGTTATCACTCCTATTGACATTCCTGCTGCCGAGTCAACCGAGACTCGAGGTAAAGGTATTCTGATTGAGTCTGTCCAGACGAAGGCACAATCATTGGCTATCCTTGAGACCTCCCGAAAAGAGATGGAGGAAATTCTAAAGATCATAAAAAGAAGTGACTACGATGTAGTCGAGCAACTGGGATAAACTCCATCTAAAATTTCCATGCTGGCTTTACTACTATGTCCCGAGGCGCATGCAAGATCCTTGGTAAAATTCTCGAAAACTGCCCATGTACCCCAAGAAACATCTGCCGATCAGTTCCAAGACTGTGTAGCCAGCTTGACTGCAGATAATGGTCTAGGTTATTCGGATGCTGATTTAACGCCAAGAGGAAGGAAGCATAATGAGGCATTGCATGTCTCAGTTGAATGTAGGGGCACAACCTTGGCTCGTGTTTTGGTGGACACTGGCTCATCTCTGAATGTATTGCCTAAAAAGGCTCTTGATAGGCTTGACTGTGAGGGATTGACATTAAATCCAAGTAACATAGTAGTGAGGGCCTTTGACGGCTCAAAAAGGATGGTGCATGGGGAAGTGGATATCCCCATAAAAGTTGGAACCCAAAAATATGATTTAACTTTTTATGTAATGGATATTCGTCCTTCATATTCCTGATTGCTAGGCCGGCCATGGATTCATGATGCTGGCGTTACTTCTACGTTGCACCAAATGCTGAAGTATCTAATTCAAGGGAAGATGGTGAATTTATTGGAACTCCATTCCAACACTTTGAAGAAGTCCCGCAAGATGTGGCAGTGGCCAAGGTTGTTCCCAAGATCACAAGGCCTCCACTCAGGATGTCATCTTTGAAGGATGCAAAGGCAGTGATAGAAAAAGGTGGATGCACTATCTGGGGGCAACTCCCAGATATCCCATACAAATCTGATAAGTTTGTCCTGGGTTTCACTTCGGGTGCCCAGAAGGCTGTGCGTCACGCTCGTGTCGGAGGACCACCCTTAAAGATCAGCAACCGCGAAGTCAATGTGGTGGAAGATGATGAAGACATCTGCAACCTGGAGGATTGGATTTTCCCAACTATCAGTGGAGGGCTCATCAACTGGGAGGTTAGAGATTTCGTCCCAATCACTTTTATCCCACAATAATTTGTATTTACATTTTGTTGGATCTGTAATATTAAAACAATCAGACTCTTAAAACCTTGTGTCTTACCCGAGGCACAATGATCCATTTGTAAGGGTTATTATCTCATTTCCATATGACATCAATGAATCATGGACGTTTTTTACATACAAACTTTGTGCTCATTGTTTTTATTTTTACATTTTTCATTTCTTTCAAAGATAGCTATACCCTTACACACACTCATACTCACAATGCAGGTCTACATCCATTCGAGATCCCATGGATAACGGTTCTGCTATGGCTTTTTATGACTATGAAAATCTAATCTACCAAGCCAAAGACGAATGTGAGGAAGATTGTGAAGTACCAGGGGAACTTGCCAGATTACTACAACAAGAACAGAGGACCATTCAACCCCACGAGGAACCCGTGGATACAATCAACCTAGGTACCGAGGAAGACAAAAGAGAAGTAAAGGTGGGCGCCAATCTGGAACCCAGTGTCAAGGAGCGTTTGATTCAGTTATTGCACGATTATGTTGAGGTCTTTTCCTGGTCATATGAAGACATGCCAGGACTTGATGCAGATATTGCGGTATATCGTCTACCTACAAAAGAGGATTGCCCACCAGTAAAACAAAAGGTTCGTCGAATGCGACCAGATATGTCGGAGAAGATTAAAGCAAAAGTCATGAAACAATTCAATGCTGGATTCTTGGTTGTCACCTCCTATCCGCAATGGGTTGCCAATGTTGTTCCCGTGCCCAAAAAGGACGGCAAAGTGTGAATGTACATGGACTACAAAGATTTGAATAGGGCAAGCCCCAAGGATGATTTCCCACTTTCCCACATTGATATTCCAGTTGACAATACAACACAGCACAAAGTGTTTGCCTTCATGGACGGTTCCTCAGGTTACAACCAAATCAAAATGGCGCCTGAGAACATGGAAAAAACAACATTTGTCACACAGTGGGACATATTCTGCTACAAGGTTATGCCATTCGAACTGAAGAATGTTGGGGCAACCTATCAGCGTGCCGTGGTAGCTCTATTTCATGACACGATACATCACGAAATAGAGGTCTACATGGACGACATGATAGCTAGATCTCAAACAGAAGAAGAGCATCTTGATCATTTACAGAAACTGTTTGAGAGACAAAAAAAGTACAAGTTGAGGTTGAACCCAAATAAATGCACGTTTGGAGTAAGGTCTGGTAAGCTCCCAGGTTTTGTCGTTAGCAATAAGGGTATTGAAGTAGATCCTGCCAAAGTGAAAGCGATACAAGAGATGCCTGCTCCTCGTAGTGAGAAGGAAGTCAGAGGATTCTTGGGACGTTGAGCTACATTGCCAGATTCATTTCTCACCTGACAGCTACTTTTGAACCAATCTTCAAGTTACTGAAGAAAGATCAAGTAGTTAAATGGAATGATGAATGCCAAACTGCTTTTGACAAGATCAAAGAGTATCTACAAGAGCCTCCTATTTTAATGCCACCGGTCGAGGGAAGACCATTGATCATGTATCTGACCGTTTTGGAAAATTCAAAGGGGTGTGTGTTGGGGCAGCATGACGAGTCTGGCCGAAAAGAGAACGCTATTTATTACCTGAGCAAAAAGTTTATCGACTGTGAAACAAGATATTCACTTCTCGAGAAAACTTGTTGCGCTCTGGCATGGGATGCTCGCCGGTTAAGACAATATATGTTGACCCATACTACCTTGTTGATATCTAAAATGGATCCAATAAAATACATCTTCGAGAAACCTGCTCTCTTTGGGAGAATAGCGAGATGGAAGATGATCCTAACAGAATATGACATACAATATACTACCCAGAAAGCAATAAAGGGTAGTGTACTAGCTGATCACCTTGCTCACCAAGCTGTGGAAGACTACCAGTCCATGAAGTTCGAATTCCCAGATGAAGACATCATATGAAGACATCATGATGGTAAACAACTATGAAGAATTCAGACCATATGACGAACCTGAACAAGGATCCCGATGGACCCTGTTTTTTGATGGGGCATCTAACGCACTCAGAAAAGGTATCGGTGTTGTACTCATATCTCCTGAAGGATGCCATACTCCTTTTACTGCAAGACTCTGCTTCAATTGTACAAACAACATGGAGGAATACGAAGCGTGCATCTTTGGTCTTAAAGCTGCCATAAATTTGGGGATCAAATCTTTAAATGTATTCCAAGATTCAGCTTTGGTCATCAGCCAGATCAAAGGGGAATGAGACACCAAACACCCTAACCTTATCCCCTACAAAGAACATGTTTTGACATTGCTCCCATATTTTGAGAAGATTATCTTTGAGCATTTCTCGCGAGAAGAAAATCAGCTAGTAGACGCACTAGCCATAATGTCATATGTGTTTAAACTTAAATGGGATAACGAGGCTCCCCAGATCACTATTGAACGGATGGATAAACCAGCACACTGTCACGAGATCAATACTGAAGAAGTGGTGGACCTGCCTTGGTTTCACGAAGTCAAGAGGTATCTCGAGGCTCAAGAATATCCAGAAGGAGCTTTAGTAAACGATGAGAAGTTCTTAAGGAGATTCTCTTCTAAATTCTTCCTTAGTAATGACATCCTTTACAAACACAACCATGACTCCGTATTACTTCGGTGCATAGACAAGTTTGAAGTTGAAAAGATCATGGCTGAGTTACATGAAGGCACTTTTGGCACCCATTCCAGTGGGCATACGATGGCAAAAAAAATCCTACGGGCAGGCTATTACTGGTCTACCATGGAAGCAGATTGCTATCAACACTCTCGAACCTACCATAAGTGTCAGATTTATGCTGACAAGGTGCACGTACCTCTGGTTCCTTTGAATGTCTTGACGGTTCCTTGGCCCTTTGTTATGAGGGGGATTGATATGATTGGGGAAATCAAGCCAACAACCTCCAATGGACACCGCTTCATCTTAGTAGCCATTAACTATTTTACAAAGTGGATGGAGGCAGCTTCTTTCGCTTCCGTTACCAAGAATGTTATCGCTCGGTTCATCAAGCAGAATCTCATCTGTCGGTACGGTATCCCAAAGAGGATCATTACAGACAATGGTACGAACCTGAACAATACTATGATCACCGCCCTGTGCGAGCAATTCAAGATCCAACATCACAATTCTTCCCCTTATCAGCCGAAGATGAATGGTGCTGTCGAAGCTGCGAATAAGAACATTAAAAAGATCATACAAAAAATGGCAGTCACATACAAAGACTGACATGAAATGCTACCATTCTCTCTCCACGGATATCGTACCACAGCTCGCACAGGTTAAATAGGTTGTCCCCGACGTGGAGGACAATTTGTCCCCGTTAGAGGGTTACGTTGAGCTTCTCGAGCAAATTATCTACGACCATGAAACTGAACTTAAGTCATCACCCTTTCACCTAAGGACAATAACTCGGGGGCTCCTTATCTGGACTGGGTCATCGCTTGCCCCACAGTTGGGGAGGCCCAATCCACACCTTTGTATAAGGCCCAAAGGCAAGCAGCCCAAGTTGGGGACCGTTGGGCAACTCTTCACATGTTCGTTGGAGAACATAGCCCACGTGTCCATATCATCGTCATCATCTTGCCTTCCGAGAATAACGGGTCCAGGTCCTGCTTTCTCGGGGTAGTTGACCAGGGAGATGCCACGTGTTGGACTCCATACACACGTAAGCCCTGACAGTCTTCATTGTTGGGTCTCATCGTGGCCCAACGTTGGAGATCTTGGCCCAACGCTGAGAGATATAAATACCCTCTCACTGGAGAGGGTAAGGTATTGAATCATTCACACTCTCATACTTTCTTACTTGCATTAAACTCTGAACCTCATTTTGACATTATAGCGTCTTGTAGGTACCCCCACATCGCTTTCAACTACTGCTCAACTCATAGCTTGTGGGCTTTGACAATTCATTCTAGTCAGATACAATCACCTAAGAATTTACCTAAAAATAAGTTTCACATTGATTGTAGCGATAGTTTAAATTTAATAATTAATTACGTCTATGGATTAAATTTTAAAAAATCCTAAAAAATAAATTTAATTAGAATAAAATATTTACATTTAATTTTATAAAATCCGATTAAGAAAATCTTATATTAACAATATAAGTTTTAGTTTAGAATACATCACCATTAAACTCAAGATAGAATTAGAAAGAAAAAAAAGAAAAAAAGATTTTATTATTATTTACTCAAGAAAAGATTTTATTTTTTATAAGAAAAGCAAAAGGGTGGAGTGAAGAGTGAAAAGTATATATAAAAAAACAAACAGCTTACAATTAGCAACAAAAGCAAAAATTCGGTGGAAGTAATGAGATGAGAGTGAGAATGGACGAAAGGAGGCATGGAGGGTGCAGACGGCGCATATTAGCAACCAAGAGCGACACTACCAACGCTAACCAAAACCCCAACCTCAACACCAACAGCGTCATCAAGAAGCTTCAATCACGCGAGGTTTCTTCCAAACCTCACCGTGCTTTTGTTGCTGCTACTGCTCCACATAGGTTCCAGAACATGCGTTTGACTCATCAGTTTGATACTCATGATTCGAAACACCGGGGTTCGCCGAAGCCGTTCTTGCCGTTCTTGATGAAGAGGACTAAGATTGTGGAGATTGTGGCTGCTAAGAATGTTGTGTTTGGGTTGGCTCATTCTGGGCTTTGTGCTGCTTTTAGTAGAGGTGAGTTTCCTTTTTTGCCCTTTTGGGGTTTTTTTTTGTTGGGGGTTTTCATGATTGTAGAAAGTCTAGACTTTTAATTTTATGCTTGTTTGTATGGTTTGCCATTACTCATTACCATATATGAGGGTTTTTGATTCTGTTATTTAGGCTGAATAATTTTAGGTTATTGAATTTCGAATGGATTCGCTGTAGTCGAGTGATGTGGATGTCGATTTTTGGATGATGTGGATATAAATTGTTAGATGAAGGTCATCTGGTTAGTATAGCTATATGGATTTAGAAGTTGATTTCTTGAAGTCAAAGTACTACCAAGCTGATTTTTTTGTTTGATCTTCACGAAATTCCTTGATTGGAAAATTTTCTTGTAGAGAATTTCGATTTGCGGTTGTGCATTGTCCTCTTATTAGTCATTGCCGTTTGTGTAGAAACTAGTGTTGTCAAAATATCAGTCATGGTGGATATTTTTAGAAGGTTTTATGTTCTCTGCCATGGCCAAATATGTCCTGGATGGTGGTGCCACGGTGCCATATGCTGATGTGGCGGCGCTTAAATCGGGCATTATTGTGAGATTTTGGGTTTTGGCTCTCTGCCATCTGTCATCGAAAATACAGATAGAAACTATGATTTGTTTATTTATTTTTGTGTATGAATTGCCATTGCTCATTATCTGAATGAATTATTTTGATTTTCTATGAATCACAAACACGGGTAATAATTTGAGAAAAATTAATCGAATATAATATTATGTATCGGTGCTGTGTTGGTGCAGACACCGGACTTGTCTTCAATCAAAAAAGTGTCGTGCTTAAGACTTATTTGTATATAAACCATGACTTTTGAATTTTGTATGTTTGGATTTCATTTCCCATTCCTATATGTTAATCGTTGTCTTTGCCGTGTTTCTATAAAAGCCATGCCTTTTGATTATTTATATTATCATTGCTTATTACTAGTTTATTAGTCATTGTCAAATCTAATTTGTATGCAAAATCTTTACTTTTATTGTGTATGCTTTATTTTTTATTCTAGTTTTGGTTCACCACAAATGGTTGAAATCTCGCACTCCAAACAAGAACTTAATCATTGGTGTATTTATCCATGCAGAAACAAATGAGAGGATTTGCTTTATGAATGTTAGCCCTGACGAAGTCATCCGCAGTCTCTTCTACAACAAGAACAACGAATCACTTATTACAGTGTCTGTTTATGCTTCTGAGAATTTCAGTTCTCTGAAATGCAGATCTACGAGGATTGAGTGTGTGAATTTTATGGCCGCACATTCATATTTTTCCTTCCTCCGTATACAACATATTTTACTATGTTACTTATGTATTCATTCATTTCTGTTCCTAGATACATAAGGAGGGCTGAGCCAGATGCTGGTTTTCCTCTTTTCCAGTCCGAGTCTTTAAAGTGGCCTGGATTTGTGGAATTTGATGATGTTAATGCAAAGGTTCTAACATACTCTGCACAAGACAGGTACTTTCCTTCACTCTTCCTCTTTCTATTCCACTTCTACGTACATGTTTTCCATCTGTTATTCTATCTTACTCGCTTCTATCCAATGGTAACAGTATATACAAGATCTTTGACCTTAAAAACTACACTATGCTATACTCAATTTCAGATAGGAATGTTCAAGAGATCAAGATCAGGTACTTTCTCTTTTTTGGATTAACTTTCTGCTTCAGAGTTCCGGTATCTGCTGAAACCCCGTTTTAAATAAATAAACTATTTTAAGTTGTGAGCATAATCATTGCCGTACCGTGTATTGCACCTGCACACACATCACATTGAAAAAGAAATTCTTTGAGAAGTTGAGGTGCTGCTTGAGTAGCTCATGGATGGATTTCCGGCTAGTGAACGTGACAAAAGGTTTTTCATGTTAAATGATTTTGAGCAGGTTTGTTGAGAAAGAAAACTGGCTGGAGACAAAAGACTCTGGGGAAATAGGCTAAGGTTGAGAATTGGTTATGCATGCTTTTGGGACATTTTGTGCATTCAATAGTTATACTGCTATATTTCTCGTTCCAATTTCTCTCTCTCTCTCTTAGACCAAACGACATCATAATACTTCTATTTCTTACATATTTCTTGCTGCTTTCTCTTTTCTCACTTGCTTCCTCATCCATTCTCTCTTCTTACATTATTCTCTCAACCAATCAAAGCCTAAGGATTTGTTTAATGAGAAAATTTATCTAGACTTTTCTTTGAAATTTTGGTGGACTAAAACTTTGGAAAATACTTCTTTCCTTGAAAAACCATTTGAAAAAGAGGAAATACCGAAGACTGTTTGGGGTATGTGTATATATAAGGAGTTAAGGTAAAAAACTCTTGTGCATTATTAGAATTTGAGAAACCTTGTGATAGGGTCGGCTGGGGTTTGATGGATTAGCTTTTAGAAGTGTTTTACTATTAGAAGTTGCATTTCAGGATTTATTGTGGGGCACCATTTCGTAGTTTTCAGTGGAGAGCCAAAATCTTGATTTCATAATTGCAGATTTGCCGGGGAAAGGAGATCCTTTTTCTCAGGTTTTGTGGCTTCTTATTTCCAGAGTAATAGCAATTAGCAATCAGGTCTATTAGAGCATCCATGATGACCTCATAAGGGCTTGCAGTCTGTCATTTGCGGTTTGATCATGGCACCAATAAGTTGTGGGTTATGCTGTATTTGAGATCTTTTAAGCTTTCCTCTGGGTTTATATCGATAATATGTTCAAAAGTATTAGGAGCTGTATTACTTAATGAGTTGGGAGGTCTGTAGTTGGTTTAAGAATGAAGAAGGATTGAGTTTGGATGTTGACAATATGGTCTTTAAGAACATTCCTCTATAGCAGGTAACTAGCTATGACATTTTTCCTTGGTTCCTGATTTCCTTTAGCACAGGGCTGTCAAACAGCAGAATTTGAACAAACCACTATTTTCCATTATCCGCAATTGACAACACTAGCACTGCTTTAGCATTAGGTTATCCGAAGTAAGTATCTGTTGACCTAAATGGGTGGGGATGCAAATACAGAATCCAAGCTTCTCATTTAGTTTATGGAAATTTCTCACATTTTATACTACAGCAGTCCTAAGCCACTGCTTTCCTAAAGATAGGCAGTGGTTCTCATGTTATCTTTTGAAGATTTCTTCTTTGATTTTGCCCAACTTTATCACTAGGTAGTTAATAGCGGCGAATAGCACCGCCATTGAGCTGGACGCGATGGCAAAGGCAGGGGTGTGGATTAAGGGTGTCACTGCCACAGAAGAGATCACTTATGATGTGTAGTGGAGCGCGTCGCATTTGGCCGCCACAGAAGAGATCGCTAATGACATGTAGCTTAGCACAATGCATTTGTCACAGCCTTCTTTTCTGCGATATTGATCACTAAACAAAACCCCCCATTTGCCCTTAAAATCTAAAACATTATAGGGGCATTTTTGGGTTTTTGCATGTGAACTCTTGGGTATCTAGGATTGACTACATACAATTTTTTGTAATTCCCAACTCATTCAATGAATTTATTATCATCTAATTCTCGTGTCTCTTGATCCTTCGTCTTCTCGATCCTTGAAGAATAATTCTTGTGTTTGGACGTAATTGTTTAATAGAGTTGATATCAATGAGCTGCTATACATTTGTGGGCATTGGGCAACACAATACTCCTGACGTGTGTTATGTTTGGTGATAAAATATGATCCTTCTATTTTTATTTCTTTATTGAATTATTTGATTAGCATTTTTGAAAAAGTGGGCCCCTTGGACCATTTATAATCCATGTTACCCTTGTGCATTTGGTTGTAGCTTGATGCTCTCATCTTTAAGAAGATTTGGTTTCTACTTTATGTAAAGCACATGTTCTTTACATTGAGATTTTCTTCTTCTCTCGCTGTTGTTTTGTATTTTATTGAGTAGAATCTCTTAACTTCAATTCTGTATGAAATTTTCTTTTTGCTGTTTTAATTGCTTCTTATGTTAATTGAGCTCCTCTCAAATACATGTTTTGTTACAGTCCTGGCATCATGTTATTAATACTCAATAGAGCAAGTGGTCACATTCCACTCAAGATTATATCCATTGAGGACGGTACAGTTCTCAAAGCATTCAATCATCTACTTCATCGGAATAAAAAGGTGGACTTCATAGAACAATTCAATGAAAAGCTTCTAGTCAAGCAGGAAAATGAGAACCTTCAGATTCTTGATGTAAGGCTTCATTTTACCTTTTCTTTCAAAATTAGTTTATATCTGTAATTGTCTTTTTCCTTTTATATAAATGTTTTTTCTAATGTCTCTTTTAAAATGATTTTCAAGTTTGTTTGTGTAATATTTTTTATTTTTGTAGGTACGGAGTTCTGAGCTGATGGAGGTAAATAAAACTCAGTTCATGACTCCATCAGCATTTATATTTCTATACGAGAATCAGTTATTCCTCACTTTCAGAAATCGAACAGTTTCTGTTTGGAACTTCCGCGGTGAACTTGTTACATCATTCGAGGATCATCTGTTATGGCATCCAGACTGCAACACAAACAACATATACATAACAAGTGATCAGGACCTGATTATCTCTTACTGCAAGGCTGACTCTGAAGATCAATGGATGGAACCCAATGGTGACTGTCTTTGAGATTTCATTAATATTTGATTTCTGAGTGCAGTAATCGTAAATAGCTTTTAATTTCATTATAATTTACTTCTTGTTGCAGCCGGTTCCATCAATGTGAGCCACATCTTAACAGGGAAGTGTGTGGCCAAAATTAATGCTGCGAATTGCAGTACAAAGGTGGACGATTGCAATAATACTTGCAGCTGCAAACACACTGATTCGTCCCAAATAACGAGCTCAGTTGCAGAGGCTTTGGAGGACATAACTGCCCTCTTTTATGATGAAGACCGGAACGAGATCTATACTGGTAACAGACATGGTCTTGTTCATGTATGGTCCAACTAATTAAGAAAAAGAAAAAGATTTTTTTGTTTGTTTCTTCTCTGGCTTCATGGACAGGAAAAGAACCCTCATGATTGGGTTTGTACCTTTGCTGATTGTGTAACTTCCGCAGGGGATCAATGTTTCTACTGACCAAACAACCTCAGCATTGTAAGATCATTTGTCATGGGATTGTTATCTAGAAACCTGAAGTTTGTGTAGTCAGTTATAGAGTGATTTTGTTCAGGGATTTTATTTTTTAAACTTACGCATGATTTTCATTTGCTCTTGGGTCTTTTAGAGATATGGATTTGTAGATAGTTTATGTATAGTGCTGCAGACGAGACATCTTACTTGTATTATATTATTACTTGTGAAGTTATTTTGGATGGAGATGTAGTCTCCGATTCACCCTGTGGTTATGATTAGTTCGATGTTGTTTTTGACCTGGTGGTTATGATTAGTTTGTTCGTTGTTTTCGAATTACTTTTGATTGTTCTTTTGATTCGATGTTTTGAACTCTGACGCACTTTTAACCATTCCTTTGATTTGTCTCGGCTAAAAGGAGGGAGTCCAGTTATCTTCATAGGGCAACTGTGTTCTATGGAGAATCTCCACCAGCATTGAAACAGTAATGTAGTAGTTACATTTTTTCTTTACTGTATAATCCACTTACTAAATTTCCTACACGTCTATCAAAAGATCATACCTCTATAGTTAAACATTAATAAACTAATATTCAGTACCACCACTATTTTAAATAAAAAATAAATACAGTGAAGATTCTATATTGGGGATGAACTTGGGTAGAAAACCAAGGGGACTTATCTATCATAGACGATCTAAAATGAACCTAAACCTATTTACACGGTCTCTCAAGCATATTCCTGGAATAAATTCAGATTTCATGTTATTGTTTGGTCATTAACCCAATTGTGAAGGTCATAAAATTAGAGAGAATGCAAGACTGGTCTAAAAAAAAAATATGGTAGAGAGAGAAATTTAGGAGTTGGTTGGAGCAAACGTTATTCAAGAAGTAAAATATCCAACCTAGATGATCAATGTAATGATGTTGTAGAGAAAAAAATTTAGAAGTTGGTGGGAGCAAACTTTATTCGAGAAGTAAAATATTCAACCTAGATTTATGATTAATGTGGTGATTGTAAAAATAAATTTCTTACCCCACTCCGTATAGAAAAGAGGTATTCTATACAATTTCGAAACTGCTTCTCGAAAAATCAAAAATGTATTTCCGGTTCGCACCATATTTTGCATAAAACAGGCCAAATGTGGTTTCACCCTTCAAAATGTAAAAAATGGTATCAGAGGTATACTTCCGGTTCTAAACAAGAATTCTATTTTCGGTTCTATTAGCGGGAAGATTGAATTTTGTTGCCACCTTGACATTTCATATATAATCGGAAGTATAATTCTGGTTTTATGGACGATGCGAGTTACTTAAAACAGTAACCAGTTGTTTACCAGTGATTTCTGACAAACAACCGCTAGTCTTTCAAACTCTATGTTTTGGTAACTTACATGATCGACTAGATTGATCCTAGGACATGTGTCTTAGTGTTACAACTCGACTTAGAATTTGACATAATAATAAGGTCTTTCTACGTGATTATGGTTACTTCAAGATGTTTAAAATTTGGCTATGAATCCTAAATATAACTTTAAAGGAAATGATCTAAATATTTATAAAATATAAAGAAAAAAATGCTTATAAAGGAAGTTCGACAAAATCTGTTAAAAGTGTTTGACTGGAAACGAAAGGAATATAGAAAGCAATGAAAATAACTTTGTAATAAGAAAACAACTTTGAATAAAATGATGGTGTTCTTACACATACATTATCAATAAATTCTTTTCTCTCGCTCTGGTACTTTGAGTATGAGTGATTTGTATATAATGTGAACACCCTGAATCCTAACATCTAAGACTCCTATTTATACTAATTCGACCCTAACGGTCTTTCTATGAGATTATGTCACGTTCGACATCTTTTACATGCGTACATTCTGGCGCTTCCACGCGTCTTCCTGGCGAAAACACATTAGTTTGAAATTTAAACTTCCCGCTCTAAACTTTTGAATTTAATTTTGAATTCAACCAACATGACTGTCGAAGTATTCACACATCTTGAAACACTCATTTCACTTTAAGTTGCCATTCGACATATCGAATCATAAAAATGAGCTTTATAAAATAACCTTATAAGGTCAAATTTCATGTTATTTTTTAAAACATGATCTTCTCAAATCAACTTTCATATTTTTATCAAATGTCGAAATCTTCAGCTAACAAATTGCCCCCAATAAATATCTATTTCGAATCAATACAGAAATGGATATTTTTTGTAATCACCAGATTTCGACTAGCAACCTTTCATTTTCCTAACGCTTTATTCTTTCGATCCATAGGTAATATGACTTTACATACTAAGTCATTTATAATAAAAGTCTTGCCTTTAACCTTCTTATTGTATGCTCTTGCCACTCTTTCCTTTTGTCTTCTTAGTCTTTCTAAGGCATGCAACCTTCTTTCATCCAAATCTACTAACTCATTCATCATCATTTCCCAATAAAGGTCAGAAGGAATTTCCTCTGGCCTTTGAATTCTAACTGATTGCAAGTAGATTTCGACTGGTAGCACTGCATCAAATTCAAACGTAAGTTGGAAAGGTGTGGCATTAGTTTCTTCTTTAGGGGACGTTCGACAAGCCCATAATGCTTGGTATAGAGTTCTATGCCAATTTTTAGGCTTCTTCCCTACATGTTTCTTTACCAACCCAATTATCACCTTATTGGCTGCTTCGACTTGGCCATTTGCTTGAGCATAGTAAGGTGTAAATGTCAATAGTTTGAAACCTGTTTCCTTGGCGAACTCCTGCATCTTTCGACCAGTGAAGACTAATCCTTGGTTTGTTGTGATACTCTCTGGGATGCCAAATCTATAAATTATTTGTTTCTGAATGAATTCGATAACAATCTCCTGACCCACATTTACCAAAGGTATGGCCTCAACTCATTTTGTAATGTAATATATACCTACTAAAATGTACCTGTGGTTTTTAGATGAAGCAGGTCGAATTTCTCCAATTAGATCCAGTGTCCAACCTCTGAAAGGCCAAGGTTTAATGATTGCATGAAGTTCACTTGCTGGAGCATGTTGGATACCAGCATGCTTTTGGCATTCTTGACATCCCTTAGCAAATTCTATACGGTCTTTAAGCATAGAAGGCCAATACATTTCATATCGAAATAGTAACCATTTCATCTTATGACCAGCTTGATGGGCTCCACATCCTCCACTTTGAACACTAGATAATGCCAAATATGCATCACTTTCTCCTAAGCATTTTAGCAAAACTCCTTCAGGAGTTTTCTTGAACAATCCATTCCCCATTAAGATATAAGACAAATCCCTATATTTAGTCTTTCTTTCTGTGTCTACCAAAGGATCTTTGAGATAATTAACAATTTGATTTCGCCAATCTGTATCTACTAGAGTATTAGTGATCAATACTTCAAATGTGTCTTTGTTAGCGTAACGTAACTGGGTACTTTCCAAATCTGTTGGAGACAACCTTGTAGTCATTGTCTTTCCCTTAACTTTAACCAATTCTTATAGTTTTTCTTTAGTCACTTTATACCCTGATGTTATTTGTGCTAAGTCATTTACCTCTTGATTTTTTACTCTAGGGACTTGCTTTATATCTGCATATTCAATTTTTTTAAGTAATTTGTTTGCAATAACGAAATACATAATCAAATTTTCTTTTATGCATTTGTACTCCTTTGTCAATTGCTTTATTACTAGCTCAGAGTCTCCTTCGATTTCGACTCTTGTTGCCCCCAATTCCAACAAGGCTTCAAGTCCTGCAATCAAGGCTTCATACTCTGCCTCATTGTTTGAACAGAGGGGACCTTCAATTCTATACTTAAGTTTTGTGGGAATTCCATCAGGAGAAATTATTAGAATCCAAACTCCACTTCCCTTTTGATGGGTAGAACCGTCGAAGAACAATCTCTAGAGTTTTAACTCAACATAATGTTGAGGGTTTTCGACCACTACACGGTCTACAATAAAGACTGAGACTACTTGACCCTTCATTGCTTTTAAAGGCATGAAGGCTAAAGAATACTTAGTAAGGGGTAAGGCCCATTTGCCAATTCGATTGTGTAGTATTGGCTTTGACAACATATGTTTGATAATATCGAAATGTGATGAAACATATACATCAATAGGTTTTATATAATATTTAAGTTTTGTACAAGAGAAATATAAACAAAGACGAAGCTTTTCTATAGCAGTATATCTTGTTTCTGCATCATTTAAGACTCTACTTAGATAGTAAATGGATCTTTCGACGCCATTTTCGTCTTCTTGCACTAACATACTACCAATAGTAACATCAGAGGCAGATATATACAATCTCATAGGTTTCCTTCCACAAGGTGGTGACTAAACGGGAGAATTCATGAGATATTGCTTGATCTTACTAAAAGCTTTTTGATGCTCTTCGTTCCATTCGAACTTTCCTTGTTTCAAACAAAGGAAGTGGGAAAGGCTTGAGTTCGACCACTTAGGTTGGAAATGAACCTTCTCAAGAAATTTATCTTCCCTAAGAGTGATTGTAACTCCTTTTTAGTTGATGGAGCTTTTGCTTCCATGATAGTCTTTGTCTTGTTCTGGTTGATTTCTATCCCCTTCTTGTGGACCACAAAGCCCAAGAAGTCTCCATCCTGCACAAAGAATTCACATTTAAGAGGATTCATCTTCAAGCCATGTTTTCTCATCCTTTCGAATGACTGGCGAAGATGATTCAGATGACTTTCATCTGATACAGACTTTATCACAATGTCATCTATGTAAACCTGCATGAAAGTTTCTATATAATCATGAAATATTGAATTCATTGCCCTTTGGTAGGTTGCCCCAGCATTTTTTAGGCCAAAAGGCATAACTACCCATTCATAGGTACCTATTTCCCCAGGGAAATGAAAAGATGTTTTGGACACATCTTCCTCAACAATAAAAATTTGGTTATATCCAGAGTATCCATCAAGCATACTAAAGTACTCAAATCCTACAGCTGAATCTATAAGCATTTCTTCCACAGGTAATGGATACTCATATTTAGGAGTTGCTGCATTTAAGTCACGGAAATCTATGCATACTCTTAATGAACCATTTTTCTTAATAACAAGAACTATATAGGCAATATATTCTACATACCTTGTAGTTCTGATGAAATTGCAACGAAGAAGTCTTTCGACCTCTTTTTTAATTTTTGAAAGAACATCTGGGGAGAACCTTCTAGGTGTCTGCTTGATAGGCTTCTTGCCTTCTTTGATTGGCAACCTTAATTCGACCAGATCTCTTTTTAAACAAGGCATTTCATCATAATCCCAAGCAAAGCAATCTTTGTTTTCTTTCAGCAATTCAATCACCCTTGTCTTCAACTTGGGATCTAGTTTGGCACTGATGTACGTGATTCTTTTTACGCTTCCATCCCCAAGATTTATTTCCTCAAGGGGGTCTTGAGCCAACATATTTGCGCTTGACTCTAACGGATTTCTCTCGAAACCCAAGGGCTCCTCATCATATATGGCATCCATTCTTCGTTCTAACTGTTCGCATGGTACCTGTTCATCAGGAGGTTTTGGGATAAAATGTTCCACAGGTCTTGCAGTGTGCAGCGTATTATTTATGGCTTCGATAGCCATGTTTATAGTCTCAGCTTCAAGAGCCACTTTTCTTTTATTATCGACCAAGTAGGCCGAAATATTTTTGAAGAACAATGATTCAAACATAATCATTGTCCACGTTCCAGCCAGTTGTCCGTACATCAAACATTCCTTCGATATCCTTTGTTTCCCCCATGATCTCTCTATCACATTGAAACCCATTTGGGTGGAGGGTTAAGAAATAGAGGGCATTCTTGCTAGGTGAGTATGCTTCTCCCGCTGGGTTGCATGGCCCTATGTTGGCCAGGTTCCTATTGAAGTTCCTCCTGTCTACCTGATTCACTTCATTCATATAGTAACTTTGGCCCACTTCTATATTTTCTACTATACCATTTTCTCTCCAGATGGATATTCTTTGGTGCATCGCTGAAGGGACCACTCCTATCCCATGTATCCATTCTCTGCCAAGCAGCAAGTTGTAGTTTTCCTTTGCTGGGATCACCATGAACATAGTTGGCCTTGTGATTGAATCAACTATCAATTCTACTTGTATTACTCCAAATGTATGTCCAATCTTCCCTTCATAATTCGAAAGGACCATGTTATGTGGCTTTATGTCCGTATCGAACATTCCAATCTTTTTCAACATGAATTGTGGCATTAAATTGACAACTGCTCCTTCATCCACCAAAACCTTGTTTATGCCTAATTTTTCAACCCCGACCCTAATGTATAAAGGCTTCAAATGTCCCTTCATACCCAGGTCAAGTGTTTCGAAGAAAGCATTTTGTTTTTCGACAACACCATTGTTGAGTACATAGTAGCAAACTGGATTATGCTTCGCCATTTCCTCCTCATCAACTTCTTCCTAGTCCTCTATTTCAGTTTCCTGATTGTACTCGTGAGGTAAAACTGATACTACATTATAATTGACATTAAAGGACGAAACTCCATCAGATTCAAAGTCATCTATTGACATTTCGTCTTCCTTATTTGGGTTCTCTTGAATTTTCTCAGTTGCAACCTTCTCCTCTAACGTAAACAATCTTCGACCCACAAGTGGCTTACTTAGGTTTGCAGTGCTCGAAGGGAACTTGTTTCTACTGGATTCCCCTATGTCCTTTGATGCTAGCTCTCTTTCAGCCTTTTTAATCCTCTGATGCCTCCTCCATTGGGATCTGGACATTGGATTCTTTCCCTTGTAGTTCTCCAACCTGTAATCGTCTCTCATTGATGTCTGAAAATGTTGTCTGTAGGCGATTAAAGTTATGCCCCCCCTTGGTCGAAACTTCTCCACTTTCCTCTTCCTGCCCCTGCTTGCGTCCATCTGTCTGTTGGTACTTCTGCTGGAAGTTTGAACGTGACTCTCCTGGCTTTGGGGTGAGGACTATCTTGCCTTCTGGGGACTCCCCTCTTGTCGAAGACGTATGTGTTGGGGTTTCTACCTTGTTTGTCTCATCCATGGGTAAATGGAACTCTTTCAAACATTTCAGCCATCTCTTTATCATACACTGCCCCACACCTGGGACATAACAAACATTTTGTTTTAGATTTATAGCAACGTGCCAAAAAACAAAGCAGACTTTCCCCTAGCTTTGGGTACACTTTCATCAACTGGCCTCCGTGCCTCAAATTTCTCTGGGTTCTAGCATGTTGTGCTCTTTCATAAGCCTCTACAACCCTTCGATTCAGAGCAATGTTGCATCTTGGACACATCAGCATCTCCGAGTTCCTTCGATGACACCTCCAGAGGTATTCTCGCAGAGTCTCATTGGCCTTAGGGTATCCAAAACTCATTTGTTCCCTTTCCAGCTTGAGGCATCTTTCGACTTCTTCCATTTTTGGTGGAGGTTGGTTCAAATCCACCATATTAACTCTTAGACTAGGACCTTCAACAATCCTTATCTTCTCAAATATGACTCTAAGGCCTTCAGTAGCCCCTCAGTTTTTTGGAGAAATCGAGATAAAAGATACGCTAGTTTTGAATATAATAAATGTGCGTCACTGGGGTTCGAACTCCTGTGCATATAACTATACACCTCGAATTTTGAAACACTGATATTTTAAATGGAGACTTTTCATGACGATCTTGGTTACCTCGCTTCTTTTTCCAAGGGTAAAATGAATTTCGCGTCCGAGGTTAGAAGCATTATTTGATTTGTAGTAGTCACTACTACAAAAAGTCCTTTTAACGTCAGACACGAAATATGTGTTACTTCGGTTACAGTAGCGAGGTAAATAAGGTCGTCATAAAAAGTATGGACTTAGCACCTCG